>JAXBDA010000230.1:0-101907 GCA_036023075.1 Gaultheria prostrata | reverse complement strand
AGTACCCGGTTGACTATTCACGTTTTACTTTGACTTGGAAGAATGTATCAAACTTTGACCGTGGGCATTTGACTTGCCACGTGGATTTATGTATTTAAATTACGTTTAAGAAATTTGGGGCGTTACATACACACACACACACACACATCAAATTTACATTGAGAATGGATAGAAATCCCCATATCTCAAGTGAAATTTGAGTTTCAAATGGAAGATTGCATAACCCTAGCTTCAAATCACCAAATCCACCAAGTCTTGAGCTTTCCAAAGCAAACCCAAGAAGAAATCAAGCTCCAATGATCAAATGTTGAAGGATTTGTGAAAGGGTTGAGTGGGTTTATGGAGTTTTATGGAGGATTTGTGGGGAAAATAGAGCAAAAATGGAGGAAGGAAAGAGAGAGAGAGAGAGAGAGAGAGAGAGAGAGAGGGACGGTACATGTGGGGGAAAAGGGATGACTGATTCTCTCTCCTCTCATACCACACATTCTAACACATATTCAAATAATTACACATACACCCCTGTATTGGTTTAAGCAACTCAAAATGGCTCAAACAACTCACAATACTAATCAATCAAACACTTAAACTTTTTAATCAATTCCTCACATTTCCCCAACTTTATTTCCGGAAAAATAATTAAATTTTATGGGTCTTTACACGGGCCACCTCCGGACCATAGCTTCCCACTAATATATGTATTTTTCTTGGCTATTATATTTGATTAATCTAAAGAATACGGGCTTCTTTGGCAATAGACGCTCTGCCGTTTCAAAAAGATTATCTGGTCCCCAAACGAGAACATAAAAAAATGCATTTTTGTTAAAAGAATATCTAACTTTTTTCTCGTAAGATACTAAATATTAAAAAGTTATTTTTAATTTTTTTTTAAAATTGAATTTGTTCAAATCAGAAAATATATCTTTTACATGTTTTCGGCTTAACAAATCCGTATTATTTCTGGGACGGTAGAAGTATATCTATTACTTTGGGCGTCAACTCCAATTCAAACCGTGGCTCTGCAACTGTTTGGCGTCAATACATACGGAGTTTTGCTCTTACTTTAAATGGAGCCCAAGCTAATATTGAACGGTGGGATTGGTTCCCCAAGATTAATCTGATTGTAAAATGCAAATTGGCTGGACACTTGGTTATTTAATATTTAAAAAAACTTAGGCATGACCTTGGCAACCACATGCCTTGATTGTGTATGAGGAAGATATAATGGTTGATTCAAAAATCGTCATCAGACATCTTTTATTGGGTTAGTAATAGGTTTCCGTAATTGTGTTAGTTGTCCATTTTATGAAAACAAATTTTGTTTTCAAATCGCATGATGCTATTAATATATCACGGGTAATTTTATGCATCATGAATTTATGCATAAAACAAATATCGGATTCAAAGCACATTAATTGATATCCGGTTAACATGAATTTTGACGTGCCTAACGTTTTCGACGAAGTCTAAACAATGCAACTTTCCCATAAAATGTGTCACGTAAAAACATAGCTTTTCTTACGCGATTCTTTCCGAAAACCAGTCTAGGATTAGATGAAAATAGTATTGAATGACTGCGTAGTCACATTTAAGAAAATCTTGTGTCTCGTGATAAATCCGTAAGCAAGGTGATTTATAAAAAGACTAGTTGACTATGTGTTTTTCCAAAAACCAATCGAACATTATAACGACGTAGAATTAACAAGTCAAATCACTAAATGGTCATTAAAACGACTATGTAGTATTAAGAAAATGTTTTTAAGGATTAACGCTAACTTTTCCCGAAAATATTTCAAGTTAGTAACGACTAGGAACTTTTAAGTAGAAAACCAAGCATTATGGCGACTACGTAAAAATGATATATGTAGAATTTTGGATCAAAGTATCTACCTTAATTCCGAGGGTAAGTCAGAAGACGCACAAGCTAATCTATGGTGGTTCGTCCGAAGCGTAACAGCAGAGCCGGCTTTGGACATACGCCAAGGATGCAGCGCATCTGGCTCCCAAATTTTGACTAATTTTGTGGGCCCCCAGATATTTTATACCCTTATATATATGTATACATCTAAACTTGATTATGAGAGCTTAATTACTATTTTTGCTTCGAAAAATGTGAGAAGGGTGATGTTTACGTAATTTATTTTGGATTAACGTATATAATGATTATCGAGCTTTGTGTTATTATTATTTTTAGTTCTTATATAGTCTTTTCTTTTGTATTATACAATGGGCCTCAAAAATAAAGTTTGCATCCGGCCTAAAAAAACTCAAAGCCGGCACTGCATAACGGCTAGAACTTCCGTAAGCGCAAACACCAAACTACTCACTTTTCTTCTACTTTAAGGATTGGAAGGTGGTTTTGGGTGGTAGAGAGTGGCGGCTCTAGGTTGATTGTGGATTTCAACTTGAAAACCAAGAACAAGTGAGAGTTTCTCTCTCTAGAAAACTACTTAGAACTACAAAGGTGGAGGAAGGTTTGGTGTGAAGAAAACAAGTGAAGAGAGAGCTCTATTTATAGGCAAATGTTGGGCTCTCCTCCCTCTTACCATGGCCGGCTCCCCCTCCCCTCCATGTGCTTCCATTAATGAGCAAGAATAAAATCCATAGCCAATGATGTGTGATCTTAGGCCAAGTACTTAGGAAATCTTAGGCATATTCTCCAAATCTTGGGGTTTTTAATGCTAGAATCTTGACGGAAAATCTAGTAGACTATTTAGGGTTCATAGGTTTGCATGGCCAACTGATTTAAGGAGTTTTGGGTACTAGGGCAATCTAGGCAGAATCTAGGCTAGGAACTTAGAAAATCTAAGAATTAATGAGAGAATATTTGCTAATAAATGAGGGAATATTGGTGGGGAATTAGGGTTAGGGTTTGTAGGAGAAAATTCTCACTTAAAGGGATTTTTGGTGCTAGTTACACAAGTGTATGTGTAGGCAAGGGTTCCACACACACCTTCCTCATTAATGCCTAGATTTGGAGAATATTGATAGGTACAATAATCCATAGGCTCATTACAGCAAATCTTAGGCAAATCCTAAGTTTATTCTTGAAGGTCGCTAGGCTTTCGTACAAGGAATCCTAGGGTTTTTATAGAGTATCCTAGGGAATCAAATTCCATGGGATTCTTGGTATCTATCTATCTATCTATATATATATATATATATATATATATATATATGTATGTATGCATGTACTAACTTAAAGAGTAAGTAATTCATGAAGCTTCCTCCCTCCTATCTCTTGATCTCTCCAATAAATGCGGCACATTTTATGGAGTATCCTAGGGAATCAAATTCCATGGGATTCTTGGCACACACACACACACACACACACACACATATATATATATATATATATATACCCCATGCTTCTTATCCGGACTCTCGGATTGAAGCTCTTGGGGTATTTTTTTTGTGTTGCCATTTGTTTTGGAAAAATCCGATTCGTCCAATGTGTTACATTTTTTGCGAAAACTGCTTGGATCAAGCTCTTCCCGGTATTTTTTTTTGAAGGTTTTCCGCGTAGACCCTTGAAAACACCTTCTGTACACATTGGACGGATCGGATCGTCAAAAAAATGTTTGGATGATGGAGGTCCGGAAACGGGAATCCCTGATAGGAAGTGTTGCCTATATAAATATATATATATATATATAGGGGCCGGTTCCCCTCACACTTAAAATAATACAAAAAATGACACCTCACTCTTCCGGACCCTACTGTGAAGTTCTGAACCGTCAATCTTGTTTAAATGAGTAAAATAAGAGGTCCTGTAAAATTTCAGTTCAATCGGATATCGGTAAGTGCTTGATTCAAACAGTTTAAAAAATATTGTTTCCTGTCACAGTTTTAGCAAAACTTGTTGGATCAAGCACTTTTCGATATCCGATTGAGCTGAAATTTTGCAGGACCTCCTATTTTACTCATTTAAACAAGATCAATGGTTCAGAACTTCACAGTGGGGCCCGGAAGAGTGAGTTCCACAAATTTGTGTCATTTTTTGTGTTATTTTAAGTGTGAGGGGAACCGGCCCCTATATTATATATATATATAAACACGAGAAATGACATCCAATAAATTTTTTTTATGCCAAATACATGGACATGGACTAAAGTACTAAACACTTAGATAAGTAGTAGAATACAAAAGGAGAAAGAGAGTCCTAAATCTCTATTACTTCCTTTTTCTTCTTCCTTGCATATATTGGAAAGAGAAGTGAGAATTTCATTCTTAAGATTAGTGTGGAAGCTCCCATCCTTTTTAAGAGCGGGTTCCCCTCTGGATGGAAGTGACCTCCCGTCGAGGGAGCGCACCCATTTTAGAAGGATCCTGCAAAGTAGTTCATTGTATGCTGCTTCTTGACATTGAGGGTCATTCTTGTTCCTGTTTTTTAGTGGAATTAATTCTGTACATATGATTAAGTGTATTGGCATCGTTTTAACAGCCAGGAGCAACTTTATAACCTTTTTTTTTTTTTTTTTTCTGGAAGTTTTCCTACTTGAAATAAATTCATGTCCTTTGTAATTACTCTTCATGTGAAACTCACTGGGAAGATTTTTTTTCGGTGGCGTGTACTTGGAGGTTGTTCTTGTTGGATAGCTTGATTATTTTTTTTTTGTTTTGTTACATGGTAATCTCATTTTTGTTGTTGATTGTTTTGCTTCCACCTTTTCCTCCCTTTCTATCTTCCTAATATTTAATGATTGTGGTTTTGTTTGTTAAGCTGTATCTCTTCTTCGACATGTGTTTTAGGTCCTTGTGTTGCTTATGGGTAAAATTATGCAATTCTAAATGCTTCCTGATGTATCTAGATGAGAAGTCATGGATTCTAACCAGTATGACATATTTGACAGGCGCTTGACAAGTGGTCAACGCGGGGAGATCTATGAGGTGAATGAGGACCGTGTAGCTGTTATTTTGGATATCATTGAGAGCAGAGAAGGGGAGGGAGAAAAAGATGAGAATGCCTCAGAGAAGTCTAGAACAACGTCTGTTTATTGGATTAATGGTATATTTCTGGATATCTGTTTATTTTATATGTTTCATTGCACATGCAGTATTTCAGCTTTTCCATGATTTATTTTATACGGAGTAGAATTTTGCATGTGTATTGTATTAGAGGTTACTATTCTTCCCAAGTTTCATTTGTTTTTACTGATAAAAGTGTTTACGATATTCTGGACCTATAGACTTGCTCATTTGAATGTTGGATGTTGAAAGAATTTTGAAAGACAGAGGATGGCAAAATTTTCTACTTTGTAATATATTTTGTAGGAGGCAAGAGATATGTTAACCTATGAAGATTATCAGGTCCAACTAGTAAAATTCATCCTTGGGGCCATATTGTAAATAGCTTTGCCTCTTTAAAAGCTGTGGCATGTTGAGTACATTCTGGTTAAGCAAGTTTAAGAATAGACTGCTGCTTGTTGCAGTTGCCAAGTTTGTGGAAATCTGTTGCACAGGGACATGTGTCCTTATTTCTTGATTTTGGAGAGCCCTTATGTCAGAACCTCATTCCTGGCTCGTCGTTTCAGTCATCAGAGATAATTTAAATGTGAATCAGTCTGCTATAGTTTTAACTTTTTTGAAGAACTTGTATTCATCTTCTATCAATGTTAGTTGTCTGCTGCGGCTATTTATTGACCTTCGGTTGCTGTATTGGAACTACTCAGTATGAGACATGCATACGCTTATACGTATTGACATTTCTGTATCAGCCAAGGTTAATTTTATTCTTGCCATGTCTCTTTTTTAGGGATGACATGATCCTTCAGTTTGAGGGCCATTGGTGAACATTTGAATTGGGACAATTTTGCTTGTAATTCTCCCTTATCTCGTAGTTCTTTAGCATAATTTTGGTACATGTCTTGATTTTGCCTGTTATATTTATGCAAATGTTAGAAGTATCTATTGCTAGAGTCTAGACTGCTAGTCTTGCGCTATACCATAAAGATGAGTTACCTTTTCTGAGTATTAGCGCATGTAGTTGAAACATGTTGACAGGTTTATTCCTCTTACAGTTAAGGATGTTGAGCACGATCTTGATACTGAAGCGGAAGAATGCTATATCGCTGTGGAGGCCCTGTGTGAGGTATGATGCACCATGTAGGATTGGTTAATCTCTTTGATGGTACAGTTAATGAATTTCGGAAATTTATTTTATCTGTTGGACTTTTTTTTTTTTCCTCATATTGTTTGCAGGTCCTGCAATCTAGACAACCTATTATTGTCTATTTTCCAGACTCTTCTCTTTGGTTGTCAAGGGCTGTTTCGAAGTCTAATCGTAAAGAATTTGTCCGTAAGGTGCACGAAATGCTTGACCAGTTATCAGGACCTGTTGTTTTGATTTGTGGGCAGAACAAGGTTGAAACAGGGACAAAAGAGAAGGAAAAATTTGTAAGATTCCATTTCACCATCTTGTGTGTGTGAGTGGGTGAATGAGTTATGAGAGTTTTTTCTTCCTTCTTTTTTGAATTCCTAAAGTTGGCTTGTGACTTTCTTTTCGATGTTGTCAACAGACGATGATACTACCAAATCTGGGACGCCTTGCGAAGTTGGTAATATTTTATCCTGAATGGTTTTGTTCAATAAACTTGTAAAGTTCCTGATATTTTGTTAAATTGATTGTCCGAGTGCTTCTATCTTGTTTGCTTTATGCATCTGTGATATCATATGTGGTTTTTTTTGTTTAATGTTTGAGATGTCCGATGACAATTTATCTACTCCTTCGACGATTTCTTATCCAAACAACATTGGCAACTTATTAGGAAAGGGATTAAGAATAGATGAAAAGAGAGAGAAAGTTATGACATTGCAAAAGAGAGAAGAGAAACAATGTAATAATCCTATTGCATTAGAAACCTTGAATGATTACAAGACTAATGAAGGGGTTATTTAGGCTAACCCTAATAACCTTAGCAAAACCCTAATAACACAAAAAGATTAAACTATCTTGAACATAAAAGATAAATAACGATAACGCTAGTGAACCCTAATAACACAAAAGGACTAAACTACCTTGAAAATAAAAGATAAATAAAAATAAACTACTGCGAGGCCGGAGAGCATCGTGAGTTTGCCAAGTAGATAACAACTGCAAATCAACTACTGCGACAGTGCTACAAACAATACCAATCAAAGGTTCAATACCAATCAGATTGCTGAAACTGCAAACAAGTGCTAACCAAAACTAGGACATGCGAATAGGAAGAAGAACCGATGCCAAATAGATGCAAATAGGAGGAAGAACGAATGCCGAATAGATGCCAAATTTTCGATGCAAACAATATCAAGAGAAAGAAGACATGCAACTGAGAGAGAGAGAGAGAGAGAGAGAGAGAGAGAGAGAGAGAGAGAGAGAGAGAGAGAGAGAGAGAGATGCGATTTGGAGAGACAGATATGCGATCTGTACTACTACTTAGGGTTTCGAATGGAGAGAGGGAGAGAGATGCTATCTGGTTCTGAGATAGAGAGATGCGAAGATGAGGAATGATTGCAGCATAATAGATCTTTGTGCTGAAATCTGATGCTATCGATGTTGTGCAGAGATACCGAGAGAGACGATTGGGTTGAGAAAGAAACTGATGAACAGAAAAAGAAACTTTCCCGATGAACAGTGGTCGGATGAACAGTGCTCGCTGGATGGACAATGGTCGGATGAACAGTGGTGGTCGGCGGTGCTTTTGTTCCTAGGATTTTCTAAATGTGGATGATGGGGCTGTTGTTCAAAGAATATGCTGAGATAACATGAAAGAGGGAGAGAAAGAAATCTTGCTTAAGAGAGAGAGAGGGGGAGATCGAAAACAGAGGTTAGATTAACCTATTCCGGCTCTGATTCCATGTGGCATTGCAAAAGAGAGAAGAGAAACAACGTAATAATCTTATTGCATTAGAAGCTTGAATGATTATAAGACTAATGAAGGGGTTATATAGGCTAACCCTAATAACCTTAGCAAAATCCTAATAACACAAAAAGACTAAACTATGTTGAACATAAAAGATAAAAAACGATAACCTTAGTGAAACCCTAATAACACAAAAGGACTAAACTACCTTGAAAATAGAAGATAAAAAACAGTTTAGAAGATAAAAAAAAATAAACTGAAACCCTTAAATTATACTTCACAAAAGGTGCATACTTTGTTTGCCAGTGAAATTTAGTAAAGAGGGCATTAGCAAGGAAGGACATGTGAGGTGTACTGCACTATGCAAAGAGCTGGGAAAACCCTACTCTTCCACTTCAATTTACAATCTTGGAAAAGTGTAAGGATTAGTTCATCTTCTTCATTGGGCATCTGTATATCATGCTCCAGGATGCTTCAACTTCGAATTGAGTCAATTGACCACTCTTCCCCTACACGAACTTCGTTTGGACTAGGCTATGCTAATTGGTGCATCGGAGGTGATTTATTGTCATTAGGGTGGTTTCAGAAATTTAATTGTCATACTCATCCATTCTTGAATGCTACCTTAAATCGGTCAAATGTTGAGTGTAATTATTTATGTAAAGGTTCAATATATTTCTTTGCACATTGGGCTGGGAAGAAATGTTAGCAGAAGAGGTGAGGTTGGAAACACTTCCTGGGGAACTCTATGACCATTGTTCAGATCTTTTAGGAAATTGGCCTGTCAGAGGGAGCCCTCCATTTAAGTTTTGGATGAATTGTAGTTGTTTGTTCAGGAAGTGTTTTCAAGTTTAGAAAGAAGCTTTTGGAGTAGTGTTGATTCAAGCGTTGCTATGTTGCCAGTTGAACTCCGAGGACTTCTGCTTCTCTAATCTTAAAATAGAACATGTTGAATGATATTTCACACTTATTTTTTCTTTTGTAAAACAGAGTTTTTTAAAGTCTTTCTGTTGTGGGATCTGTGGTTTACTGCCAGCGTAACCAATATATGTCTTTTTTTTATTCCCCTAGAAAATTTTCTTATCTCTGCCATTTGTTTCCATTGATGCATTGAATAGACTGGTGCCCTGAAACTTGGCATCTGCTCCTTTTTCCTAGCTGGCGATAAGGATAGAATGTGTGTGTGTTAAAGAGGATACCTGAATGGCCTAATGAAGAACTAAGCTGCAGGATTTATACCATTCAAGGAAAACAGGTGTGGAAGTATGAAATGAAAATCAAATTTCACGTATACATGGAGTTGTTTGCTTAAGCTAATGAACCAAATCAATGAAGCCGTGAGTGAATCGACTTAATCAGTAGTTATAAAATTAGAATGTCTGTTTTAGTAGGAATCTCAACAGTTATGTTTGATTAGATAGAATGTTGTATATCTAACGAACTTTGAAATATTTGACATCAGGGATGTATTATACATCTGGTCGAGTCATTAAGTGAAAAGGGACAGATTAAGGCAAAGTTGTTCGACAAAAGCACGGGCTTCTGATTTTGTAGCTTTGCAGCCATCATGTTCTAACTGCCACATATCTTCATTAAGATTAGAGGAAACCAAGAGACACTGACTCCTCACTAGGAGTCAATGTGGAAAGGGGGTAATGTTAGGGTCAATAAAAATGGTTTAAAGACACTTTTTAGTAATCCCAGGAGAAATGGTAACCTCTTCAAACATGTGCTGGCTGAAAGTGAGGACGGATAATCCGACATTCCAGAATATGATGGTTTCCTTGTTGTCATGTAACGGTGAAGGAAAAGAAGGATTACGTAGATACTAAGGTAAAGGATGAGTTGACAGGCATAAGGTCAGCTTCACATTGTATGCTAGCTGCTCAGGCCTATGGCACTTGAAGAATGGTGGATTTGTGTCTGGAGTAGTGAATTTACATGATTTCATGTCACCAGCCCTAGCTTTATGTTTCGTGAGTTTTATCTCAATGTGCTATTGAAGAAGTCATATGTTGAACTCTATCGGAGTTTAGAGAAGTATAAAGTTACGTGATTTACAAGAAAATGAAGTTATCAACATTACTGTTGGAAGGCCGATGTGGTAGACAATTCTTCCTATCGGCCAGTTGGCCAACCAATATTCTTAATAATTCTTCTTTGATTTCTTTTGTGATTTGTCATATATTTACCGAGTAGTTGTCTTCTTTGGTGAGCATCAATCTGAGCGAGTTGATTTGAGTGTGTTATGTTAATATTAGTATTTCTATGTAAATTATGTGTTTTCTTCTGCTATATACTTCCCTATTGATGCTACTGAGTTGTCCTTTACTTTAGTAGTCCTCTGTACAACCTTCAGTAGGCTCATCTATCTATATCTTTTGAACTTGAAAGTGAAATGGTGTCTTGCTGTGATATTTCCCTTCAAGGAGTAAGAAATTATTGTTTTAGATGTCAGGCTTAATCTCTTACCAGTTTCTAGATGCTGTGTGATAGTAGAATTTGTGGATTGTTTCATTGTAAACTCTGCGCTTACGTTTTGTATTTCAGCCTCTACCTTTGAAGCAACTTACGGAGGGATTAAGGTCGACAAAGAGATCTGCAGACAATGAAATATACAAGCTATTCACTAACGTTATGTCTATATTTCCCCCCAAGGTAGCTGTTGACTCTTTATTGTATGTTTCTGATGTATAATTATTTTATGTTCTGCTTTGTTTTAATGATGTTGGTTGCAAACCACTAGAAGATTGTGAAAAGGCTCAAGTAGGTTGGCAAGACCAACTCATTGTGGACACAAATCCTTAATACCTAGCGACTTAGGATTTAGAGCGCAGGATGCGAAACATTGTTCACTTCCATCCTGAAATGGTGAGTTCAGTGACCTAACTCGATTTCAAACTTTTGGGCAATGAGCAACAACCACGACATATGGGTGGAGTCAATCTGCTTCCCACTACTCTTGAGGCTCTTGAAACTCTCCTGGCTCCTGCAAGATATATTATTTCTCCTTTACTATCAGTGAAACAGCATGGGCAAACTGAATTAATTTCTTCTTTACCAAATAACACAGTGCCTTAACCTCAAAACTTATTCATGAATTTATGGGTAATGGTGGAATAACCAAGATGTCTCCTGAAATCTGGTTTCATCACATACAATGGAGAGAATTCTTTTTTCTTCCTTGTTTGATTTGCCTGTAATGGAGAGCAGCTTAATAATTCTTTGTTATACTATTTTTATCTGGAAAAGACGAAGAGTACGTATACCTTAGGTGAAATTCCACGGAGACCTTCTCATCTATTCCTCTGGGACACGGAGACCCCCTAACGTTTAAAAACGCCCAAACACACCCCCTCATCTACTTGAAATGAAAAAAACCCATACCTCTGTTAACGGAATGGTTGAAATGTCCATTATACCCTCATTTTTCTCACTTCAACAGTCGATCAAAAAATTATCCAAGAGAGATGTCGACTCTCTCTCTCTCTCTCTCTTCTTCCCTCTTCAATCCACCAAATAAACCCTAGTTTATCAAATTGATCTCTCTCACGAATACTATTCATAGATCTATAACTCGGAGTAGAACTATGCTCTCCTTCTCCATCTCCTCCTTTATGAAGCTCGAATTGCTTGCTGGCGTCATCCTCACGCGGGTAATAATAGCTGTAATCGCGAGTCGAAACTCGTCCTCGAGCCTGGCCATGGCAATCTGGATCGCCGTGTTAGCCTTGTTCTGGTCATCGGCCAGCGTGGTTGATTCTATCGATCGTTGAATCTCGTCAACGGCCGTCAAGTACACGTTGATCTCGTGGCGATCGCTGTCGAAGATCATACGGTCCCTCGCCTCCTCCGACGCCGTCGAATCCCAGCACAAGATTATCTTCTCGGCTGATTCGAGGCAATGTTTCCCGGGGATTCCATTGGTGTTAAAGAATAATAGCTAGAAATTATATTGATTTTCTCACCTATGTTTATCCTGTAAAAGAAGAAAAAAAGTAATCTGAGTTGTTTTGTTTTCTTCACTGTGGTATATGGTGGGATATAGTGAGTGAGATACCAGTAGCATGAGAATGTGGAGTAAGAAATTTGCAATCTACTTGTGAAGAAGATTAGAAAGTTGCTGACTTGATAAGTGCTTTGTACCGTAGTAATTTGGTTTTAGAGGGTATTTGGCCCGTTAAATATCATATTATGCATTAGTGTGTTGCATTATTTAAAATTTTATAAAATACTGGTGTATGCATTATATATTGCTCTTGAAGGGCATTTTTGTCTTAAAAATGTCCAGAATAGTGACTGGGTTTTTTTAACGGAAGGTTTTTTAACAGAAGGGGTGAAGGTGGGTAACGGTTATAGATGAGGGGGTGTGTTTGGGCAATTTTAAATGTTGGGGGGTCTCCGTGTCCCAGAGAAATAGATGAGGGGGTCTCCATGGAATTTCACCTATACCTTATTTAGCAAGAGTTGATTGAAAAATCGAGACAATGGTGTTCTCATGATTCCTCGACATTCTGAACCCAAAAAAGCTTAAGCTATTCGGTAGAGAGGTCCCAACGTTACGTAAAGTGATCGCCATTTCATACCCAAGCAATGTGGGATTATATTCCTTACCTTCCCCCTCACATGCTGGTGCTACCGGTTTGAGGCCTATCACGTCTCTTCTTTTTGGTTCTATCATCGTGCAACCTCTTTATTTGGCTCTATCATCTTGGGATGTGGGTTTTAAAACGTGACCCAACCAATGTGAGATTGCATTCCTTAACAGTCTCGATGGGACTGAGAATCGCTCTTTGCCAGGGAAAGGATTATAGTGAACTGAACAATATACATGCAGAATTTGTTCTTATGCCCGGGTGTCTTGTTGTCTTTGACTGAGTTTGTGTCCTTCGTCCTTTTTTCATTTAGTGGCTGCGATGGTTAAGGTCCATTATTGAAAAATGAAATATTATTTTGGAACAACTATACAACTTAGCTGGTTGTCTCAAATTTGGAATTTATTCTATTATTGACATTTCTGCACTCACCTTGCTATTTGCAGGAGGATGACCAGGTCAGAATATTCAATAAGCAGGTAGAAGAGGACAGGAGAATTGTGATATCACGGAGCAATTTAAATGAACTTAATAAGGTATCGAGATGACTTTTGTGCTGATGAGTGCTTCTTGGTGCAACTTTATTCGGTCAATTTGATTTGTATGGATGAAATTCATTTGCACCAAGTCTTTTTGATTTAGGGTTTAGTTTCACGCATAACTGGTTTGTGCAGGTCCTTGAGGAGCATGAACTATACTGCATGGACCTGTTGCATGTAAACACTGATGGTGTGATACTGACAAAGAAGAGTAAGAATCTAATGCTACCCTCTATTAGATTACTCTTTAAGAATCTAATGCTACCCTCTATTAGATTGTGCTTTTGACTAACAAATGATGTTTAAGTGTCATTAATTTGCCAATAACGTGATTAAAATTTAGATCAACTGAATGTTTTTCTTGGAGTAGCAATTTTGTGGTCAAGATTCCAGTTTTGAATATCTATTAGATTGATACAATTGGGCCAATAGGCTAAATATGTGGTGGGATTTTGAAGGTCAACACTAAAAAAATATGAGTGGAAGGTTAATTCCAGAAGTAGCTTCTTTATGTTGTATAATTAGGTAGAACCATGAGATGGTGTACTTGAATTGATACATGTGTGCATTTGTAAGAATATAAACTACATTCTTTTAGATGGAAGTTGCTAAGGTGCACGCAGTGACAAGTGTGAAGTATCAATGCTTGTGAGACTTTTGGGCATTGTAAAATCTCAAGACTAGAACTCCCTCCGAGGAGAAAAAATGTAGAAACTTTATATCTATGAAACTTAAAAAGAACCCATATATGCGACTTCAAACTCCCGAAGCCAATATTTTGCACTCTGTACATAAACACCCCAGTAGGGATGGCAATTCCGCCCAAAACCAATGGATACCCGAACCAAACCAACCCTATCGGGGTTTTTTTTTTTAATTTTTTCCTACCCAGGGGGCGGGTTTGGATTTGGGTTTGGTCTTAGCAAGTATTCGGCCAAACCCATACCCAAATCCAAACCGAATCCAAACCGCTCATATAATATTATAGATCATGTTGTTGGTTCCTACTTTTAAAAAAAATTCCTTTGATGTTTTCTCGTTGGTGTGGGTTAAACACATTAAAAAAAGTTTATTATTTAGGCTTGTTTTGGCTAAAGTAGTAACCTAAACTTTTCTACTTTTTGTGCTTTAAATGCTTGTACTCAACACATGAGTACAAGCATTTAAAGCACCAAAAAGTAGAAAAGTTTAGTTTACTACTTAGGCCATCCTTTGATTATGTTGGAATTTGGGTGTTTAATGGTAAAATATTATGGCATGTTACTTTATTATTTTAATATATAATCTTTTTCCTTCACATGTTCATTAATGGAACGAATATTAATGCGGGTTTGGTGCGGTTCGAATAAAATCCAAATCCATATGGTTTGGTTATGGTCCACTAAAAATCATACCCATCGGATATCGGTTTGGATTTGTAGATAAATACTTTGGGTTTGGGTATGGTAATAGCAAAATCCAGACCAAACCGATCCATTGCCATCCCTACACCCCAGTAACATTCCTAACAAGGGGTGTCGACACATAGACAAGAAAAAGAACCACATTCCTTGCCTCTCCCTTTTCAGGGAATGGTTGCAATCAAATACGTTTTTCCTTTTTCGTGCCTACAATGATCCAATAGGTCCTCACCCCAGTAACATTCCTATCGAGAAAGATATATTATCAAAGAAATCAAGAAATCCATTTCTTGTTTCTAGTGAGGTAACAAATTTGTAAATTAACTGATCTTTAAATTTGGGAAACTCGTGAATTATCCATTCAATCTTTATAAGGTGATGTTCTTTGCATAAACTTCAGCAATATGGTGGTGATGGAGGGGAATGATGTCATTCTTTACTGTACTCCCATGTTCTTTACATATACTAGTATTGTGATTGATATATTCACTGTAACTGTTTAAAATTTAAATACTGTTATTGATCTCTTTTAAATTGACTTCTTTTTATTTGTTTAGATGGGTATGGTTCCCAGACAAGGGGGAACATGAGAACAGATTCAATTTCAGAGACTGATATGTAGGCTTCTATTTGTTAAATACAGTAGATATATCTCAGAGTCTAGATGTCTAAACTGGTGAGAGTTTTATAAGCTGATATCCAAGGAAGATTTTTCAGTTGAAGTATGATCGTCATTCTTAAGTTCCATATGTAGGCTGTGAATGCCCTGATCTGACCTGGGTATTGATACTGAATCGCTTGGGCTTGGCTTGTTTTGAGGTCAACCACTCATCAAGCTCCTGTCAACTTAAGTTAGTTTTCTTGTAAACCGCTTGGGCATGCTCTGAAACTTAATGAGCTGCTCAAGCTTGATCTGTACTTGATACATTCCTTGTTAATTGCTGCACTAGCCACCTTTACGGCTATACCTTTAAGATGCCTGAAGGTGATAAATCCCTATCAATATTTGTTCAGCATTAATTCTCCAAGGTGAGTAGCATTTTTTCATGACAGATCATTTTCGATGAAATTGAAAAGCATGGTGTGTTAGCTGAAAACTGTCCATCGTTAAAATGCAAGTAAGACACAATAGCAGAGTTAGGATTCACTTTCTTTCATGTAAGAATAGGCAAGTATCCAATACTGTCTCAAAAAGAGAAAAATTTAAGATAGTGGAAAACAACTTGCAAGCGTGGCTTCTGCAATGTCCTCTTAAGATGCATCCTTAATTTTACCATTCATTTTTTGGGGGTAATTTTAGTGTTGGATTGTATGTGCTATCTGCCTGTGATTTTCTATTCGAAGTTTAGCAAGTTCAGAGAATAGATTTTTTGTTCTATGTTTGATACTTTGTCTGGAACTTTAGAACTATACCTGGTTGTAGAAGTTAAACTTCTCATACACTTGTGTTCCTCATTTGTGAGAGTACCTGTATTGTTGTTTATAGCACTGTTTTCTTCGCTAATTTACAATTACATTTGTTTACAGAAGCTGAGAGAGTCGTTGGCTGGGCTAAAAATCATTACTTATCCTTATCTCACGTTCCTTCAATAAAAGCGGAAAGATTGTGTGTTCCTCGTGAAAGGTAAGTATTGTTTATTATCTCATCATCAAATTTTCTATTTCACTTTCAACTTAATTGCTGTTCTCTCTCTTGTGAAGCCTTGAAATTGCAATTTCGAGGCTGAAGGAGCAAGAAACATTAACCAAGAAGCCATCCCAAAATTTGAAGGTGTGTCTGTTGCCTTTTAGAACCCGATAATGTATGAGGAGATTAAGTACGTCCATAACCACCAATTTGTACGTGCTTTTGGCAGAATCTTGCTAAGGATGAGTATGAGAACAACTTTGTTTCAGCAGTGGTTCCTCCGGGTGAAATTGGTGTCAAGTTTGATGATATTGGTGCTCTTGAAGAAGTGAAGAAGGCACTAAATGAACTTGTCATTCTCCCAATGCGGAGACCAGAGCTCTTCTCACGCGGAAATTTACTGCGGGTACTTCATCGGTATTTTTGTATGGACCTGAATTGATTTCATATGGGCTCTAGCCTGTGCTCTGCACTAATTTCTGTGATCTTTTGCCAGCCTTGCAAGGGCATATTACTATTTGGGCCTCCTGGAACGGGGAAAACCCTCATGGCCAAGGCACTTGCAACAGAAGCAGGTGCAAATTTTATCAGCATAACTGGTTCTACTCTCACATCAAAGGTACTGGAACATTGTATAATGATGTACTTCATATGGGAGCATCGTATATTTGATGTACTTCATATGGGGTCTTTTGTGTAATTGTCTGTTGAACCAATGGCAATGCGGTTTTGCAAACCCATGTTGTACTTGTTTCATGTGTTTTGAAAGTCATTGTTAGATGGATAGAATAGGTGGCTGCAAAGTTCGATTAGTTGTACAGCAGGACAAGAACATTCTGTGTCTTAGTAAGAGGGGGTTAATTGAAGCTAGGGATATGTCTGTGCACATGCACATCTACAGGCCTTCCTGTTTGGACCTGTTTTTGGACTCTCCCAATTACGTGTCTGATTTTTTTGTTGTCCTTTTGCAGTTAGACACGCTGGGGCCAGCTAGAATTTGTTGGGGACATAGGAAGTTAAAATGCAATTTGAAATTTTTTGGGGACTGTTGTTTTTATATATTTGGTGATTGTTTTTCCAATGTATTTGTAATGTTCAATTTTTTATTTTTATTTTTTGTATTCCAATTTGATAGTATTAATTTGTTGTTCTTTCTTCTGTTTCTAATAAACACCTTACCTTACATAAATCCGTACATATTCGATAATCAGTAATATCCATGTCCTAACTTTTTTTATAAGTATCCATTTTCCGCATTGTGTCGTGTGCATGTCCACTGTCTGGATTTGTGCTTTTTAGTGGTTGCAGCGGTGGGTAGTTTAGTGTTGTCTTCTTTCCTTTCTTGTTCTTCCTACTTTTTTCTTGTTTGAGGGTGGTGCCCCTTTTGCAGTTTCTAATATAACTTTTATTTTACAAAAAAAAGTGGATGAAACAAGCTCACTATTGGTTACTTATAAGAGTAGTTCGGTTGAGAATCCATAATCAGCTCACATTAGATTTGTATTGAGGTCCTTATAAGAGTAGTTCAATGCTCTTGTATGCAGAAGAGTTCTTGACGGTCTTAATATTCTTTACAGTAGGTTTCCACCCTGTGGATTGTTTGTTGATGACACTGTCTTATATATGAGACCAGAATAGCAGTAACTTCTACTATAGATGCTTTAAAATGTAATTATAGCAAAACTAGTAGAACCAATAATGAAGATAGTGAAATTGGATGGAGTAGAGATATGAAGGTGACTATTTTTTTTGAATCCTGTTTGGAAGTATGAACAGTTATCAATGAGGGAAGATTGAGAAAGATGCAACTCAAAGACTTACAATCGGATGGTTGATTACTTGATTTGAATGTAGATTTTTGTGATTGTAGAGTTGAAAGAAAGTTCTACGAGAGATTTACATGGCTAACTAGGTTGGATGGCAATATATTTTCAACCTTTGAAATTGATGGACGTTGCCATTAGATATGTAAGAATGGAGTCCCGGACAAGACGTGCTTTAAATTAAACTCGAAGGCACTTAAAGTATGAGAGGTATTGCAAGATTAACTTGGGTTTAGTTGTGAAGAGGACGCATCTTTCTTGGTTTGAATTATGATGTCATAGGTATGATGACTTTGAGGTGATGAGGTTGTCCAAAGCCCGTGCTTATTTGTTATGTTTCTTTGGTTCTCTATTGCTTGGAAATCAGTTACAACCCCTAAACAATGAGCAATTTTTCTTTGGTTCACTATTGGTTAAAATTAGTTATAATATTATCGCAGAATTATACTGAACCTTGCAAACAGGCTCATATCTGTTCCCGGAGGCACTGTTTGTGGAGACTATTTGCTTATTCTGGTAGGAAGCTGTTATTAGGTTATCTTGTCATGTATCACAGGAAAAACATAAAGTGTATGGACAAACTAGTTTTACCTTGTATTACATCACTGCAATTCCCACGTACTAGATTCCCTGTTGGGTGTTGGAGTTATCTGATTGCTAACTCTACTGTCAGAGTAGCAGAGTCTTCCTAGTCTCTAAATTGGCGGCCCAGTGCTATAGCAGCATTTATTGCTGCTAGGGGAAAGGGATACTATCTCATAGGAGAATCATATTTACCGAGGAGAAGGCTTTTGATGACACTTGTTTTCACCACTAATTGTGTGTTTTGTTTCCTAGTTTATTGATTGTGTGATTATTCTGACTTCATCAAAACAACTCTATAAAGCTGCCGTTCATACTTCATTGTAAGGTGCTGGTGGCTAATATATCTCTTTTCCCACTTTTCTGCTGTAGTGGTTTGGCGATGCTGAAAAACTTACAAAGGCCCTCTTCTCTTTTGCTAGCAAGCTGGCTCCTGTGATTATTTTTGTTGATGAGGTGAGATCTTTATGTCATTATCTACCACATAGTGGCTCTACGTATCTGTGCATACAATATTCAGATCTCTGGACTTTTAGACGTCACAGTGTTGGAGTCAGTTTTAGGCTTTTAGCTTTCTGATACAATTAAGGGCGATGCCAAAAGGGTTCCCTCTTTTGCTATTTCTTCTGTTGAAATGACACTCTTAGGTTGAATAAGTTGGAATGGAAGACAAAATTATGTCTGGGCTCATAGAACTCAATTGTGTTGTCTTCCTTTCGTCCCTTCATATGGATAAATGCGTCTAGCTCCTTTATGCCTATCTTTTGTATTGCAACCACTGCAACTATGTTTTGACCTTTTTGGCCGACTTTCCATCCGTGCAATCATTGTTGACAGGTGGAACTATTCGAGCTTTAGAGTTGAATAGCTCTAGCCACAGCCCAGGCTGAATGCTTTCTATGACATAGTATATCATTTGGTGCACATAAAGAGATTTTTCAATTTTTAGACTTTGGCTCCTATTTTCATAGGTTGACAGTTTGCTCGGTGCTCGTGGAGGTGCTTTTGAGCACGAAGCAACTAGAAGAATGCGCAATGAGTTTATGGCAGCTTGGGATGGATTGAGAACAAAAGACAGCCAGAGAATCCTCATCCTTGGTGCCACAAATCGGCCATTTGACCTTGATGATGCCGTTATTCGTCGTTTACCTAGAAGGTAATTATTGCCTTTTTAACAATATTTTTCTCTCTCATCCATGTGCCTTGTCCACATCTTAGTGAAGCATCTGGGATAGGATACAGTAACATTTGCTCGTTGAGTTCTGCTCAGCAATTGTAGAATAATACGTACTATACACGTCGTATTTACAAGATTTGGATGAAATTGTTCATGTGACCCCATCGAGATGTATAAAAGTAGGTGAGCGAAAGATATCGGGTGATTGTAATTTTGTGATTTGTCATTTGTGATCATCTAATCTTTCCGTTTACTATTTGAGTGTTGAGTTATAGTTTTGTTCTGCAAAAATGAAAAAGATCCGATTGACATGGAATCAATAATTTATGTAGATAACCTATTCACACAGGGTTAAATGTTATTAAAACTTGTGGGGATAATTGTTATTGGCCCATAAGACAATTCCTGGAGTTGCAACTGCTCTACAGCATGAGTATTTACTGTGGACGTTCGTTGGTTTTCAGGATATATGTAGACCTACCAGATGCTGAAAATCGTGTTAAGATTCTGAGAATTTTTCTTGCGCAAGAGAATATAGAACCTGAATTTCAGTTTGAAAAACTTGCGGATGCAACTGAAGGATATTCAGGGAGCGATTTGAAGGTAATGTCTCAATCTTTAGTTATGACCGGATTTACATCTGCACTTCTCATACTTTTGTATTTTGCAGAACCTATGTATTGCTGCAGCATATAGACCCGTACAAGAACTTTTAGAGGAAGAAAAAAAGGTAACTTCCAAACCAATTGTCTGACCTAGATTGTTCTCATTCTTTTTTAAGAAAGAATTGCCAAATGCTTTTGGCTCACTTTTCTTCTAGTAGGATTCCAGTTGAATCAGAAGGCGATGGGATGCAATTGTTACATTGACCCATGTCCAAACCAATGTGCAACCTTGTGCAATATTCCCTCCTCTCTGTGACTTTTAGTTCCATATCAATTGGATGGATACTCTTTAGGAAGCTTGCCAAGATGCCGAGGTGACCATCTTGATGAGTTCAACTGTTTTGTTCTGGAATGGTTGCATCAGGTTGTCCATCTTGGCATGGATAAAATTATCTTCAGCCTACCTGAGAGGCCACAATCCAAGGACACAAGTACTTTACAAGAGATGCTTCCCGCAGAGGTCTTTATACCTACTTAGGGTACTCTACGAAGTCAAAAGACTAGTAAATACGTAAGCTTTCTGTAAAGCTGCTGATACAAAGAACCAAAGGATTGTTGCTGGGAAAAGTGGGGAAAGTTTCCTTGTTTGGATGGAAGGTTGAATTTTTTGAATGAGCAAACAAATTTACTGTTCTCTGGGGCCATATTTTTTCCACCTCAGTGGAGTTGTCCAAACCCTTTCCCTGTTCCTTTGCAGTCCGCTGTTCCCACCTTATAATGTCTAAGTAATGGTTGATTATTTCTTCACATGTACCTGGTTAATTAAACCATGAATGTTAGCTTTCTTCTTCCTCTCCTTCCTCTCCTTCCCACTACTCAACAAAACAAAAATGGAGATCTGTCGGTCGTGTTTTAGCCTTCCTTTCTCTCCAATTTCCTTTCACTATTTGAAATAGGCCATAGGCCCATAGGCTTAGAGCACGGGCATGTCTCTGGGCCTTTCTGTCTGTATCGCAGACGTGTTGGACACGTTCCCGACATGTGAATGTGTCTTGAGTTAATTGTTTTTTTCTGAGTCGGACATGTTTTGGACACGCTTTGACACGTATCTGACACAATCTGCTATTCTCATATTTTCACTGGAATTTTTTTGTTTCTTTTGGGAAAAATAATATCTTTATATAATATACGGATACTGTATATATATATATATATATATATATATATATATAGAAAGATGATCTTATAAGGGCTCCCTTACATAGCTTATGTAAGGGATTTTTCGTTCGAGATTGAATTTCGACGATCCGAACTGTTAGATGTGTTTAAAACATGTTTTTAAGGTCCAACGCGAGAATTCGTAAAAAAAAATACCGGGAAGGGTATCGAAAAATGCTCGGATCAAGCCCTTCCGGCTATTTTTTTTTTACGAATCCTTGCGTTGGACCTTAAAAACACATTCTAAACGCATCCAACGGTTCGGATTGTTGAAATTCAATCTCGAACGAAAAATCCCTTACATAAGCTATGTAAGGGAGCCCTTATAAGATCCTCTTCCTATATATATATATACTATGTATGTATGTACGTATGTATTCCCAACGTGTCCGTGTCCTAGTTTTTGCAAAAATCGTGTCTCTGTGTACCCATGTGGTGTTGTGCCCATAGGCATAGCCCAAAATCCATGTCCTCGACTTATTGAAAAACATTCCCTGCCCTAAAAGATTATGCATGTTGGCAGGAATTTTTCCTTTTCATTCTGTCCAATCACGACTACAATTTATCTTGTCTAAGATTCTAGCACTTCTTTAAATTCCATTTCTCTATTTTACATTGGCTTTCATCTTGTTGCCTCTAGAAAGTGCTTACTTTTTATGCAGGGGGACAGTAATGATGTGGTGCCTGTATTAAGACCACTCAATTTGGATGACTTCATTCAGTCAAAGGCCAAGGTAAGCTCTATCAAGGGTGTCAAATAAGTAATGCTTGCCAGATATTTACGAGGGTCCAACTGTCCAAGTGGTTATATTTGATTGCACCATATGGTTAGTTATGCAAATTATACATCACAACCACTTGAGGCCACTGATACTCACTCTTCGGGGGTGTCTACATGATATAAGCTTATAGAAATCAGTTCACCAGCCTTGATATCGACTTTGAAGAAAAACTGTAAAACACCGTTAATTTTACCGGGAGCTATGTTTTAGTTTACAGATGCAATTCTGGGCAATTAGTTCATTGTAAAATATTTTTTTTACTGGGAAAAGTTTTATAATCAATCATTTTCTTATTCGATCAGAGTTATTTAAAAAGAATCCATTGAGGTGTATACTTCCACAGAAGCCAAATTAATATATGACTATGCTTGCATAGGTGGGGGCTTCAGTTGCGTATGATGCCACTAGCCAGAATGAGCTGAGGAAATGGAATGAACAATATGGAGAAGGTGGAAGCAGAAGAAAGTCGCCATTTGGTTTTTAAAGTTTAGGCGATGGATCACTTCTGCTATTTATATCATGTGAAAGCATACAGCCTGGATGCGGTATGTTACTAAGAGTAATTTGTCTTGTCATCCCGTTTTTGCACCAGAGATAGATTAGGTCTTCACTGTAATGTTATGTAATGTTAGGTCCTAACATTCATTGAAGAGAGGGAACAATTCCAGTGCTTATTAATATTGTTCCATGCTTATTAATAATGCTCCAATTAACTTATTAATGTAAAATGAGCTATTTCCATGCTCGTGATCATTAGCCTCATTTTTGTGAGTTGTGTTCCTAAAAGAAAACCCGAGTCTCATGCATGTTGATTACAAATTTGAATACAAAATGCCGAAGGCTGTGTTTGGATCTTGGATTCATGCTAGGGATTGTGAAATGGGGAGAATCAGGGAGGAGTTCTACCCCCTTGTTTCTTGTATGTAGCGAAGAAAAATCACAAATCGATTTAAGTACGGGCTTAGGCCTTCCACAAATGAAATTGTATGGTTGGATGGATGAGATGATGCATATTAAAGTTTCTCTCTTGATTATTTGACCTTTTATTAGAAGAACTGGATTTGTTTCCATGTATATTGTGCTTGGTTCATGTACATGTACGTAGAAGAATACAAGTTGTCTTCCGAATGGTTCTCTTTCATTTGATGTGTTCCTCTCGTTATTGCACTAAAACACTATACGACTACTTTTTTCCATAGGAATTGAAGTGTGTACCATATTGAAGAAATAGTTGTTAAACAGTGGGTTTAAGGCCATGTCTCCAATGCTTTACCTAAATGTGCATCCATTTTGGGTTCTACTCTTTTGTATCCCCAAATGAGGGAGAACCCAAACCTAATTTTCCAACGGCTCGTGTGTGTGTGTGTGTGTGTGTGAGAGAGAGAGAGAGAGAGAGAGAGAGAGAGAGAGAGGAGCTGTTTTGGTACTGTAGCGGCCGGGTCCAGAGGGGTGCGTCGTTCACGGGGAGAGGGGTGCACAGATGGATACCTGCCGCTTGGCAAAGGGGGCCAGCATGGGCCCAACACGACGGGTCCCGCTTCGAGTGGACAACACAAAGTAGAATCGTTTAGTACGAACAAGGACAAGTGCCACGATGGAGCGGCACCCTAACATCGACAAGTCCGGGAGATCCTAGATGTAGGGCTCTTGGCGTTTCACCGTGGAGGTGGCCACCGGTGGATTAACGCTTGGATCGGTGGATCTAATAGCTCTCTCGGCTAGGCAGGTCGCCTCCCATTGAACTCCTCGTACACCGAGTCGTTTGTCGTTGGCCCAAGGGCGTTCGGATAGCACGAGAGGGGCTCAGCACTAGGTGTGCCTGACATCCTGCATAGGGCATTTATGGTGGCAGTCAACCACCCAGCAGGCCTTGCCTACAGGGCCACGTGGTTGACCGGGGGGCACTCTCAAACCAGTTGACCCTCCAGTGTATCAGGCGTGATGCGAGCCGAAGCACTGCACCATGACGTCAGCCAAAGCACTGCATCAATGCAGACATTCTTAGTGCATCAGGCGTCATCTAAGGTACGGACGGTGAGGGATATTCATATGAGGAGCGTGGGAGACACGCCCTCCTTGGCCTAAAAACTATGGTCCCCACCTACCTCACAAGGGGGATCTCTCTCTCTCTCTCTCCACTTTGAATGCCCTCATAATTCTCTCTCTAAGTTAGCCACTCATACTCTTTTCCGGTCACTGACTTGACCGTCGGAGCACCTTCCCGGACAACCACCGTCCGGGCTTGGCGCTAACGCAGTTGCTCACTTGTGTAGGTCTGCTCCATGCGGGCAATACAAGTCCAGGGAAAGGTCTAGCCAGCTCACCTCCCATCCGTACGCACCAGGAAGACCAAAAGGGTTATTCCGGTGAAGCGCCTCCCACAATTGGCGACTCTGCTGGGGACAAAAGTAGTCCTTCCCAGCCTCTTTGATCACTTTAGTGGTGACTCTTCTCCTCCCTAAGTTTCACTCTTCCAAACATTTCCCGAAATGGTGGACTTCTCTCTGGGCATGGGAACCTTTGATGCAAGTGGCAACTTCGTCCCGCCGGATAGGAGCATCCCTACCACTTCTTTCCTCACCCTCAGCTCCCTATGCCTGAGGAATGACATTCGCGGCTAGCTGGGGCTCTCACCTATAGTAAACTCCGACGTGGCGGGTACAAGCGCCGCCGGAGCTGAAAATAACATTTTATTTAGCATGGATGGGGGAGTTAGGTATGTGCATGACCTTACTACGCCAATCGGAGGGAATGTAACACTTCCTCCTCCCCTTCCTCTTACACTAGAAGCTGAAATGACTTTAATGAGAAATGAGATTGCGGAATTAAAGAAGGCCCAAAACCGACCGGCTCCCTCTAGGTCCGGTGGCCGAACCAGGTCCCGGAGGCCGGTGCCAACCGCCATGACGACCGGGAGCGGGAGGGCCCCAGTGTTTGACCGCCTCGGGACGATTATTGAGGTGGATCTCGACGGCAATGCCCACGTCGTGCAGCCGAGACGGTCGACTGCCCACGACCATCGATCTCGGGGCAACCGTTCTCGCAGGGCTGAACGCCCGGAGGATAGCGCCACAGTGTTGAGTGGCCGTACCCCCGGCCAAAGAGATTTACACGAAGAGCAGGATCTGCAGAATGCTTTGGAGCTGAGCAGGCGGCTAGCCCGAGGAAAAGGCCCCGCAGATGGCAAGAGAGGTGAAAGGGTCGAGGGCAGACGGGAGCGCTCGACGAGCAGAAGGGGTGACTACGGTCCCAGTTGGTCGGTGGATCAGGGGGACGGCCGACAGCTCAGCCGATCGGTGGATCGACGGGCTAATCGGGACGTCGTTCCTAACAATGGCATAGAAAACACGCGCGCTCGGGTGATCAACCCGCCGCCTCGGCAGAAAGAGCGAATAACAGGGGGAAAACGAGGGACTGCGCCCCGGTGAGACTTATGGGCTGCAAAACGAAGGCGGGAACATAGTCCTTGTCAACACCAGAACTGGAGAAACCAAAACCTATCGCGCTGGGAATGGAGGAAGGGATCCCCCCGCCAGAATCGACGAAAGATGACGGCAGCCAGCCACGAGGCGATCCTCCGAACGCAGTAATGTCCAAGCTGATCACGACCCTCGGCCTGCGAGGGACCCTCTGAAGCGAACATGTGTGGAGTACCGCACAGTTGACCTCAACCGCCCGGGACCAAGCCAGTCCAACACTCGTTTGGACAAGGCTCGGCAATCCCCGTTTGTGGCTGAGATAGTAGAGGCGATACCCCCTCCAGGCTTTAGGATCCCAAAGTTTTCTAAGTATGAGCCCAACACCAATGCAGTCAATCACATGCAGCAGTACCGGCAGGTCGCTGAGCTCTTCGGCTACAGTGAGGCAATCATGTGCAAAACCTTCTCAATGAGCCTCAGAAGCGTTGCTCTGCTATGGTACGGTCAATTGGCACCAGGCTCAATTGGGAGCTTTGACAAGCTGGAAAACGCGTTCACGTCTCGGTTTGTAACCAACAACATACATCCGAAGACATTCGACGCCCTGATTACAATGAGAAGGGGCTCGAATGAGACCCTAAAGGACTATGTCGCCCGGTATTGGGAGACCTACATCCTGATTGAAGAATGCGACCAGAAGATCGCGACCACTTCTTTTAAGATTGGTCTCGACGATACATCCGAGCTCTTCCAGGAACTCATGATGCGCCCGCCGAGAGATATGAAAGATCTCATGTTCACCGTGGATAAGTTCCGGGATTACGAGGAGGAGCATACAAGCAGGGCCTCCAAGGGCTCGGGTGGAAAGAGTTCGCCGAAGTAACCTAAGAAGCAGGTGAACAACATTAAAAAGGGAAGAAATGATCAAGGGGGAAAGAACGGACACAGGGGTTACCGATGAAATAACGCCGAAAATAGAAATGACGGGGGGGTGGGAAAGACCCCCACGAAATGACAAAGACTACGTCGGAGAGACGACCGTCTTCACAATGCCAATTTACAAGCTCCCCTCCGAGATTGGGAGGAAAAGGTGGTTCTTGTGGCCAGAAGAGAAGATGGGGTCCGACCCGACCCAGAAGGGAAAATGCACCTACCATAATGAGTTCGGTCACTACACGACGGGGTGTCGCCCGTTCAAAGCCCATCTGGAGTGGCTAGTAGCCGCAGGGCATATGGAAGAATGGATAGACCGTACGAGGACCGCGGCCTACCCGCGAGGGCCGAACCCCCAACAGCAGCAGCCGCCACAGTCGCCGGGCCCACAGCCGCAAGGGGCTCCCAGAGAGAACGATGGTGTGGTGGATGTTATCCACGGCCCTATGGGGAAGGCACAGGCCGAGGCCATGCACGCGGAGCTCCAGAAAATCGAGGCGGCTATGCAGGTGCTTTTGGTTGGGCAAGCCCCAAAACTCAAATATCAAGAGCCGGTGGAGCTCATCCAGATGAAAACCTAAAAAGCGCACGGGTAAAGAGGAGAACCCGTTAGCGACATGCACATGAGGGAAAACCAAAATGAGCATGGATGCATTTCTTATGTCAAAAGTGTTAGGTCCGAACGGTTGTGTGGCCCTCCTGTGGAAGTCGTTGCGCTCGGTGAAACCTAGTGGTAGATTCTAGGCGGGTCGGTTGTAATAGAAAGCTAAAGGCCCCGGGTAAGGGCGTGACAGATTCAAGAGGGCTCGGATGAACTAGCCAGCGGCCGCTCAAACCCAGAATCCGGCGGTCGCACGCCGCCGCAAGAAAACCTCGACGGGCGAGAAAAATGCCTAGGGGACCTATCTCTAAGGCGTGAAAATGTACAAAGCTCAGAAAACGCAGGAAGTAACAAGAAAGACTTAAGCTTTTACCTCAAAACGGCATGAAATCTCTGGAAAGATTCTTGGAAGGCGATGGAATCCGGCGGCTGGAGCGGCTTGAAGCTCTGATAAGATTTGGGCAAAGTAACGATACCCCCCCCCCCCATCTTGTATTTATTGGGGAGCGGAGTAGGGTTAGGCACCTGTTGAACATGCGCCATAATGGTGCCTTCTCGAGGAAGGAACGACATTTCATCCGAGCCACCCGCGACGTGACACGTGTCGTGTCTATCCAGAGTCATGATGACATCGGTTCATGTAACGAGGCGACGGTTCGACCGAGCCAACCAAAAGACGACACCTGTCCTCCCCTTCAAACCGCTTGGCGGGAACCCCAAGTGGCACCGGTCGGGCTAACCGAACGACGCCACGTGGCAGATGAAGTTATAGTATGTCAGAAATTCATTGCACCCGCTAAAGCGAGGTGTCTAATCATTTAAATGTCGCAACTCTGAGCAACAGTCACATCACTCATCCTTTCGTCAATGATCGTACGACGTGACGCTTCAAAGTCTATCCAAACCGATTGGGGCTCGGATCAGGAGCGCTCGGGTACCCATGCTCACCGGGGGCTCGGAGTATATGCCTTCGGTGTCAGATGACCTCGGGAGATAGCAAGACGATATTACGAGCGCCCGGCCACATGAGGGGCTATTGTAGCGGCCGGGTCCAGAGGGGCTCGTACAACGCACCCCCTCACGGGAAAAGAGGTGCACAGATGGATACCTGTCGCTTGGTAAAGGGGGCCAGCACGGGCCCAACACGGCGGGTCCCGCTTCGAGTGGACAACACGAAGTAGAATTGTTCAGTACAGACAAGGACAAGTGCCACGATGGAGCGGCACCCCAACATCGACAAGTCCGGGAGACCCTAGATGTAGGGCTCTCGGCGTTTCACCGTGGAGGTGGCCTCCGATGGATTAGCGCTCGGATCGGTGGATCTAACAGCTCTCTCGGCTAGGCGGGTCACCTCCCACCGAACTCTTCGTACACCGAGTCGTTTGACGTCGGCCCGGGGGCGTTCGGATAGCACGAGAGGGGCTCGGCATCAGGCATGCCTGACATCCTGCATAAAGCATTTATGGTGGCAGTCAACCACCCAGCAGGCCTTGCCTGCAGGGCCACGTGGTTGATCGGGGAGCACTCCCAAACCAGTTGACCCTCCAGTGTATCAGGCGTGATGCGAGCCGAAGCACTGCACCATGACGTTAGCCGAAGCACTACATCAATGTAGACATTCTTAGCGCACCAGGCGTCATCTAAGGTACGGACGGTGCGGGATATTCATACGAGGAGCATGGGAGACACGCCCTCCTTGGCCTATAAATACGGTCCCTACCTACGTCACAAGGGGGATCTCTCTCTCTCTCTCCACATTGAATGCCCTCATAACTCTTTCTCTAAGTTAGCCACTCATACTCCTTTCCGGTCATTGACTTAATCGTCGGAGCGCCTTCCCGGACAACCACCGTCCGGGCTTGGTGCTAACGCGGTTGCTCACTTGTGCAGGTTTGCTTCAGGCGAGCAATACAAGTCCAGGGAAAGGTCCAGCCAGCTCACCACCCATCTGTACACACCAGGAAGACCAAAAGGGTTACTCTGGTGAAGCGCCTCCCACATGTACGTTGCTGGACCTGGCTGATTGTTGTTGGAGTCGCTGAGCTTTGTCTGATCTTAAAGGGAGTAACTGAACGACTCAGAATATCTAGCTCAGAGACCAGCCCTCGGGGAGGGATGGGCTCTCTGTTGTTAGAGCTAAACCAGAGTTGCTAGCTTGCTGTTCATGTTGTTGCTAGGAGTAGGAGTTGTAGTTGATTATTGAATGTACGTGCACTAGGATGTCAAATTGAATGATAAGCTATTTACCTTAACTTGCATAAAGTTGAAGAATGTGGTTAGAGACATGTATGAAGGTGCCGTCACTGCCATTAGATCATCAGCAGGGGAAACGAGTGAATTTCCCATCACAATAGGATTGCACCAAGGGTCAGCCTTGAGCCTGTACCTTTTCACTTTAGTTATGGATGAATTGACTCGACAGATTCAAGAGGATATTCCATGGTGTATGTTGTTTGCAGGTGATATTGTCCTTGTAGATGAAACTGCCAGCGGTGTTAATACTAAATTAGAAATTTGGCGGGATGCACTAGAGTCTAAGGGCTTTCGAATAAGTAGGAGTAAAACTGATTATATGGTTTGCAAGTTTAGTGGTACCAGAAGTGCGTCCGAAGAAAGAGTGATGATTCAAGACCAGGAGATACCAAAGAGTGACCATTTCAAGTATTTAGGCTCTATTATTAGTCAAGATGGAGAAATTGCAAATGATGTGACCCATAGGATCCAAGTGAAGTGGCTCAAGTGGAGAAGCGCTACTGGTGTACTGTGTGACAAGAGGGTACCCACAAAATTGAAGGGTAAATTCTATAGAACTGCCACAAGACCAGCGATGCTTTACAGGACAGAATGTTGGCCTATTAAGAAACAACAAATGAACAAGATAAGTGTAGCGGAAATGAGAATGTTGAGGTGGATGTGTGGTAAGACTAGACAAGATAGGATTAGAAATGAAACAGTCCGCGAGATGGTAGGTGTAGTACCTATAGAGGAAAAGTTGAGGGAAAATAGGCTTAGGTGGTTTGGACATGTCTATCGCAGACCAGCGGATGCAGTAGTTAAGAGAGCGGATATGATAGCTTTGATTAGCAACGCTCCGGGGAGGGGAAGATCTAAATTGACATTAGATGCGGTAGTGCGCAAGGATTTGAGTCTACTAGGGTTAAGTGAGCAAGCAGCACTTGACAGACCTCAATGGAGGAAAATGATTCATGTAGCCAACCCCAATTGATTTGTGACATAAAAGCTCGGTTTGGTTTGGTTTGGTTTGCATAAAGTTGAATAAGGAAGCTTTGTTCAACATGAGGCCAGAGCTTTGTTTGATATGAGCAGGAAGAAGAGGAGAGATTTGATGATCACCTCCTCTCTTACTTAAAAGTATGCTATTAGGCATTTAAAAAATAGTAAATTTGGGTAAAAATTGTGATTTTGCCATTGGAGATTCTCCTACCCTAATCAAAATTTTACTCTAATCTGTGTTAAAAAAAGAGAGAAAGAAATAGAGGAAGGGCTAGAGATGCTCTAACTTGTCACAACTGTGATAACACTTACCTCATTGAAAACCACTTCTAATGTTTGGTAAATACCAGTTCAAAAAAAAAATGTTTGGTAAATATATAATTAAAAACAAGAGCTGATAACATTGATTTGTTGTGCATATGATATTATTAACCAGACGTCAAGATGAATGACTTTTAGTATAATAATTCACATTTTGCGGACAAAACATTTGGGACAGTGCCCTCCGCAATCTTTTTTTGGAAATGAAAGGTACTACTGTTTTGAACCTTTTTAGGTCCACTTTGATTGATGATCGAAACTGTTATTTTTAAGAACATTGATTAATCGAAATTGTTATTTTGAAGTACATTAACTAATGAGCAGAAAATACGACAAGTTGGCGCTTCCTGAGGCTCAGAGGGGTCTTGTAAGATTGATGGGCACTCCAGATCTGAGCTTCTCTCCTGACATGGATCCGGTATCGTTAGCATTTCGGAAGGACGGATAATGTCTCCAAGGTCTTTTAACTCTTCTTCTTCTTTTTCCAGTTCAAAAAAATTGAACCCTAACGAGACATCTTTATTTACCAAATTTCTGTTGAAAAAAGCTCTAAAAAAATTGCTCAATCTTTTAAAAAGGGAAAGCCTATTAACACAACAATATGCACAACATGCTTACATGACACTGTTTCATTGGACAATGGACAATGACATCTCGTCCATTGCCCAATAAATCAATACTCCCTAATACAATGCCACATTAGCATGTTGCGCATATTGTTGTACAAAATGTAATTACTAGCACTCCTCTTTAAAAATGCGTCTAGTAAGCGGAAAGAGGATCTTTTCATCTAACATTTCCAACTTACTTATCATTTTTTGATTTTAGAGATAAAAAACAGATGCAAATGTTTTCTTTTACGAATCCTTAGGCTCTGTATGGAAGTTGGGGAAAGAAGTGGAAAAGAAGAGAAAATATTTGGGAGGAAAATTAAGAGGAAAGTGGAGGATTTCCTTTGTTTGGCTGTGTGAAGAAAATGAAAAGAAAGTCAACATATTAATCTTGTTTGGTTTGAAGAGGAAAATGAAAAGAAAATAACAAGACGTTGCTTTAACTATTTTTTTCAACTTTTAAACTAAAAAAACGCAACTACTGCATGAGCCTTCACCCCACGTTCAACTATCCACATTCCAAATTTTTACTCCATGTCCAATCTTCTTTTCCCAACTTCCAAACAGAGCCTTAGGGCTTATATTAGCATCCATCTACGGGGAAAGCGAATAGGCGTCACCCGCAACAGTCTCATGAGTCCACAACATCCGGCATAGAAAAATTGAAAGCACGTTAATGGAGTAACATTCGAATTCAAGAACCCCACAATAAAAGTTCTAGTAGTTCTTTTGACATGTAGCATTTCTCAGTAAATTATGAAAACCAATTAGGCAAATACGGAGACTTCCTAGACGTTTTTCCTAAAGCAAACCAATTGGGTAAATACCTTTTTTTTTTTGATGACCTCCTACACTTTTGTTCTTCATGAGAATTTCAGCTCCTCTCCAATCCTCTTAAATTGGAGGATCCTCCAATCAAATTTTTTTTATCAGCAATTTTTTTTTTTATTACCCTTGAACATAAGTACAAAGATGCATACCAAAAAAGTACAAAGATGAATGGAGTAGGGGCACATCGGCATTAATGACACCCAAGACCCCTCTGAAGTTGGCGAGAAACCAACAAAGGAGAAACACCAAAAATGGGCCAAACCCTACCTAAAATAAGAACACATAAATCCATTCCAACCCAAACCCTAAACCACCATCACTCTGCAACGACTATCATCTGCACACAGCCGGCGTAAACAAATGTCCCAAAAAACCCCCGACCAGCATACGCAATCCGAAGACCACGAAACCACCTCCTCCAGCTGTTGCACCTCGCACAATGGGAGCACCAGCCGTTCCAAGCAAGCCGAAGCCCAAAGCCGCACCAACACGATGTCGGAAAACAAACTGAAAGAACAAAGAAATGCCACCCAAAGACAACCGTAAGCCACCACACGAAGATCTCGAAACCCCACACCCCAGACGCTGCAACACCACCGGCCAGTAGGCCATAAAACCAAAAACATCCAGCAACGAGAACGGTAACATTAGCAATCGAAACCGACAAGCCGTTAGGCCAAAACCGACTGCGCCTAACAGTGCGCCGAAGTCGGAAAACCACATGAGATGCGGGAATGAGGACAGCAGCCAGAAGAATAGAAGGTAGAAGAGAGAGAGAGGAAGGAGGCCCAAGCGGAGGAGGGAGGCCCACCCCTCCCGCACCTCTTTTGGGTGACAAAACCCAAGTGGGGGGAGGAGTTTTACAGGCGGCGGCTAGGTTAGAAAGAGGGAGAGAAGTTAGAGAGAGAAAGGTGACTGAGAAAGTTGTTCCTTTATCCTCCAATCATATTTATGTGGCGATGCTATTAAATCTAACAGTTGAAATCGCTCTTCCTCTTTTTTTTTTTGATATCTCAGGCAACACCCAATAATCTCTCTACTTTCTTCCTCTTCCTCCTCCATCAACCCACCATCACGGAATCACTGACAACTCGCCCTTCCGCCCCCTTTTCTCTCTTCACCCACAAGCCATCGCCATTACCAGTGTCAACCTCCTCCAACCCCAACCACGGCCTCCTCCATTCCCTTCTCGTAGCCCATCTAGTTACAACACCTCCGTTGCTCGTCATTTCAAGGCCCTCTTGACAAGAAGACTGGTCCATGCCCCTTCTCGTAGCCCATCTAGTTACAACACCTCCGTTGCTCGTCATTTCGAGGCCCTCGTGACAAGAAGACTAGTCGCTTCATCATTCAACCCATTGAATTGACATTAATTGAAAACTTTTGACATTTAAGATCTAAATTATCATGGCACCGAAGATAGCCCTAGCCCTAAATTTTGGCTTTCAATATTTGATTATCAAATGGTGGTCGAATAACCATTTAGCAGTCTACTTTTTTTATCTCTAGAAACATATAAAGTTGAGTTTCCTGTTAGTGGTGCGAACAGCGATGAAGCCTTGATTATGGATGGAAAAATCTCTAATGGCTGGGAGGGAGGGGCAGCGAGGAAGAGAAATTTCCGTGCGCGCTCAACCACTTGGCCTTTCAAATCTGTCACTGTTTCTTTTTCTGCCACAGATAACAGAATCCATTACCACCAAGCCGCCACACCACCACCATCTGCACCAAACGCACCAATCCCTATCCAAAATCAAGCCACTGGAAGCCACCATCTCTTTGATGAAGTCACCTTCGTACCCATACCAAAACCCAAATGACAAACCTAACAAAACTGAAATCAACATGTTCTCAAGAATCAAAACCAATTCCAGATGTCAATCAGCCCCCTCAATTTCTTAGCTGCTGTTTCCTAGTGTTCCATAAGCACCATGTACACGCACCCAACCACTCATCTAATCCTCAAAACAACTCCATTAAAAAAATAATAATAATAAATTATGCACTAGGAAGTCAGATAACACAAAAATGATGAAGATCTTCATACACAGGCTTAAGAGAAAACTAGAAATTTAACTACCAACGTAAGCACCGTGACCTATGGACTATCATTGATCAGCCAACCATGAGAAAAGTATTGGTAAAAGCAATTAAAGACACAGGCCATACTCAGGTTCTGCAAAAATGCAGTCGGACAAATAAAATTGCAGAGTAAATATGTAGAGCATCGAAAGGATCTGCACAAATCTCTTTGTTCAGTAGCAGAATAACACGATTATCATTAGACAGAAGCAACAACCTCGATCAATGAAGCGCAAATACGGTTACGAGATACGGATACAACACAATACAAAAACGGTGATACAGAGAAATCGAAAATAATAGGATAAGAGTACATTGGGGATACGGTTGTAAACTTTATACACTTTCATAGTTGATTAATCTTCTACTAGTCATAAAAAAGACTGAAATACGTACCATACCCGTATCCCCAATGTACTCTGAAATGTATGGTACGTATTTCAGTCTTTTTTATGACTAGCAGAAGATTAATCAACTATGAAAGTGTATAAAGTTTACAACCGTATCCCCAATGTACTCTAAAAAGACTGAAATACGTACCATACATATATATATATATACATCCTTGATTAAAAAGTAGAAAAATACGATGTACAAAGCATGTGTAAAATCCACTAAAAGTTACTAGTAAAATACACTTCATAAAGTACGTACAATATAAAGTGACAATCGCTGTACCTTTCCAGGGGTGATTCTGTAAAAGTGTCCGAGAGAGAGAGTAACAACGAGAGAGAATAACAGAGAGAGGGGTACCTGCAAAGAGCTGGGTTGAATTTGGTCCCAAGGTTACGTCTCTATTTGTGAATCCGTAGACTTGCATCTCAATGAGTGTATCTATCGAGCATATTTATGTGTATATAATTTACATTTGCCCTTATGATTTTTACTTGGTTCTTTAAAATAGATTATTTTAACCCCTGACGTATCCCCTAAGTATCCCATACGGCCATACGTATCTGAAATTGGAAACATTTAAATCTATATCTAAATATAGGATACTTATTTGCCGTATCCGATACGTATCGATATTTATCCGCGACCAGTTTCGGAGTATTTGTTCTTCATAGACCTTGGTTCTAGTCAAAATTGCATGTGTAAACAATGTGAAATGACAGGCAACCAGACCAGGGAAATTTTTTGTCACCATACTTGCGCCAGATTTCCAACATGAGATTATCCCTTTCACTCATCCTAGTGTAACCACATAGAAATCTCATTCCGAATCTATGAATTCAACTCAATATTGTAACATTTTAATGAATCATCATATAAATAAATGACCAGCCAATTAGGTACAGGAGAATAAGTATCAGAATCTGATTTACTAACAGCCCCTTTGGATTGGAGAGAGATGATGAGAATAGAAAAGAGTGAGGTTTCTCATCAAATCTCGCCACTTTTGGTGAGATTGTGTTTGCACACCTTTTTTGAGTTTTCCATCATTTCCTACCCTCCCTATCCAAACAACTGGAGAGATTTCGTAGAATTCTCCTCTCTTTTCTTTTCTTTTCTCACCAAACCCCTCAATCCAACAGATTGCTGATGTTCAGACAAAAAAAAAAATTGTTAACAGCACTTGTGCCTCCATTCAATCAGCAATACCACCACAAAGTTCCACATAACATAAAGTTTCCATTCCATGGTGCATCATCAATGTCAACAATTTAAAAAAAAAAATCCAAGGATAATCTAACTCCCGTTAAACAATAGCTGTGTTAGGAATTTTCCCAAGAAAACATAATAAATGCAACAGGGACATATCATTGTCTCCCACAAAAACATCGCAGTAAATTATCAGCTGTAAAAATAAGAGGCGAGAATTGAATAGTTTAGAAAGCGAAACACGAGTATTGCTTCTAGAAGACCCAAAAAAACACCAGCAATAATATCACATACGAAATGCCGGCCAAGTAAAACCCTAGAAATCGACGTGGCAGCCGCCCATAAACAAGCAAGAAAAACAACGTATTCAACATAGGGAAACCTCAATTGAGCTGACGAGAGGGAGAGGAAGGCGGCGACGAAGCAAACCCTAGAGGAGTGGCCACTGGGGAAGGACCAATGGTCGACGGAGAAGGTCAAAAACATGTCCTTGTTGTATACGGGGCGAGGGCGGCGGACGAGGTGCTTGATGAGGCCGACGAGGAGGAGGTCAAGGATGGCGCCGATGAGGAGGGAGGAGAGGACGGAGAAGGTGGTGGCGGTGGTGATGGGAGAGAGCAAGAGGGAGATAACGAGGGGGAAGAAGAGGCGGCCGTCGCCGGATATTTCGAGGGTTTTGAGGAGAGAGCGAGAGAGAAAGGGTTGGGCGGTGGAATGGAGGTGGAGGGAGACGGCGGTGTCGATGTCGATTAGGCGAGGGAGGATGGAAGAAGGCGGAGGTGGTGGTTTGGAAGATTCCATTGTTGATGAATGGTTGAGGTGAGGGGGTCTGGAGACTTGTCCTGTAGGACTGTATATATCAATTGGGAATCACAATTTTTTTCACCCCAAATTGTTAACCGTGTTCCGTTAAAGTCAACTCTACCTTAATTTTTGCATTCCCAAATTATTAACCGCACCTCTTAAAATTAATAATTTGAGCCCAAACTGTTGATTCATTTTCCTATCAACTAGTTAGCGTCTCCGTGCACGCACGGAGTTTCGTGCTCTATATCAAATCGCATTTTTATGTTGTATTATTAATCTTAATTTATGAGGTATCCATGTGAGATGAATCTTGATCCAATGATCATCAGACCAAACCATGGTGGACTGCGATATGTTAGAATGACTCTGGAGAGGATTAGGACAGGGAACATAGAGATTGTTCGTTTTGGTTCTCAATAACCGGTTTTCTCAATTATTATTCATATTTTAAAATATTATTTGTATTTTTCTCTCTATCTCTTTCTAATCATTAACCCTTATTTTTTAATTATTACCCCTATTTCTCCCTCTAATCATTACAAAAATCATAACCCAAAATTCAAACCAAACACAACCATAGAGTAGCCAGAAATCGTACTCATTGCTTTGAAGGAGTAACATTTTTTAGGATTAGGATTAAAGTGGTAGTCTAGGGTTTCTTTCTTCTCTCAGAAGGAAATAGGTTTAAACCATAGACCTGGCTTAGTTTTCTGGTGAGTTGTTTTGGTGTACAAATCATTGATCTTTGTTTTCTTTTGTAAAGGTTATTGCATTGTGTTTTGGAAGCGTTCTTTATTTTTTCTCACTTGCCAGACCGTTTTAGATGGGGTATTTAAATACTGTTTTGTCTTGGGTACTGACAGATCTACGTTTTTTTGCTGAATAACAAATAACTCATCTTGTCATAATGTGTTTTGCAAAATAGAGTATGTTTGTTTTTCCAAACTTTTTACTACAGTGAAGATATACTTTAATTATAATCTAAAATGCTAAAAAGTAATGAAGTTCAAGATAGAAAGTCGGAAAATATTGCTTTCCAAACATTCCCTTTTTTTTGGGTCAAGGTTTTTAGAATCACAATCCTTCGGCCTGTTATTTTGGTTTTAATGTTTGGGCTTTCCGAAGATGAGCTACGTGTCTTCTGGTGGGCTTTCTTTCCCATGTTATTTTTTATTCGTTTTTGTTTGTTTTTTTTTTCCGATTGCCAAACATTTGTCTTTTCGTTAAGTTTGACAAGCAGGTGGTTTTGTTTGCTTTGACAAATATGGCGATGCGATTTTGTCATATAACTTTTGCCAAATGGTTGGTAGTTTGATAATGTAGGCTTAAATGGTACTCCAATCAAGTGGCGATACACTATCAAACTATTCCACCATCCACGTGTGCTGTTATGGACATGAATTGGATAGTGATAGTAGAAATCGTTATGCAACTCTCACACGAGAAAACAAAACCGTAGCCTTTCCAAAAAGCAACCGTAAATGTCCAAAATTGACCCAGCGTGGGGTTGATTATTTAGAGCTTTTAATGATGTGTTAATGTTTTTCCTACTTGGTGGTTGTGATTTATGATGGAAGGACACAAACCTACAAAGGTTCAAACATGTTTCCTAAAGAAATAGATAAGAGATTGGATACTGCACTCTAAATTGTTGTCATGCACAAGTTATTATTAGATTTGTAGCTCAGAACAGCCTAATAATAAAGAGTTTTTTTTTCTTCGTTTTTATCCTTAAACTATTTGTGTTTTTTCTACTTAGCCTTTAAATTATTAATTTAACGATTTCATCCCTTAAACTATGCACATGTTTTCTATTTCGTTTCTAAACTATCAATTCAACGATTTCATCCCTAAACTAATTGATTTTAACCGATTTCATCCTCAAATAGGAGTTTAAAAAGGACCAAATAAGTTGCAAAACAGGTAGTTTCGTCAAATTGATAGTTTATGGACGAAGCAGAAAAAATATGTATAATTTAGGAGATAAAATTGTCAAATTAATAGTTTAGGGACGAAATAGAAAAAATGTGCATAGTTTAGGGGAGAAACCTCTTGGAGAGGTTAGTGAAATTTACCCTTCTTCCTTCTCCAGAGCTCTCCAAGATACAGTCACAGACGGACACTCGGGAAGAAGAAAAGAATGGCGTTGTTTCGGTTCTCTCGATCACGTTTACTTCCTACCCTGCAGCACCACCACCCGCTCTCTAATCGTTTCTTGACATCCCCTTCCCCCCTCTCTCCCTCCATCTTCCCTCCACTTTCCCCTTCACACACTTCAACCACTCCCACAATCCCTAACCCTAACCCTAATCCTAATCCTAACACTCCCCTTCCCAGCCCCCAATATGAAAATTTCACTTCCAAATTCCAGTTCAATTTCGATTTTAGGGACTTCAACTCCAGCATTGCATTTCGGAACGCCTTCATCTCCACTTCGTCTGGTTTGGACGAAAAGGAGGGCGGCGGTTCAAAGAGGAACGGTGGGGATGGGGCTGTTAACGTTAACAGCAGTTCGAAGAAGGTGGAGCTGTCTTGGATTGATTTGTATTTGCCGGAGAATGCTAGGCCATATGCTCACCTTGCTCGGTTGGATAAGCCAATTGGGACGTGGTTGCTTGCTTGGCCTTGCTTCTGGTGTGATTTTTTCGTTTATTTGATTTGCAGTTTTAGATGCTGTTTACTTGAAATTAGGGCCGATTTATTTGACTCAGCAAAAATGCTAGGAACACGTCAAATGTACATCCTTTTTTTTTTTTTTGTGTGTGTGTGTGTGGCATATATCCTGCTTCTTTTGTGCAAAAATTAAAGATTTAGAGCTTGTCTACATAATTTTCCAAGTCTGATGCTTGCGACCTTGAAATGCGTTGTAATCTAGGAATAGGATGCCCGAAGCATAGGGCTAGGTATCGCGTAGCATGATAACCGGTAAGACCGGATCGAATCCACATGGACCGAATGCACCTTGCGTGAATGTTGATGAAGATTTTAGCCTTGAAGAGGCCAACTGAATTTGTGATTTGGTTGGTTGAATTCACTTAACTTCGTGAACGACTTGGAAGGTTAAAAGACTAATTAAACTAAGGGTGAGTTTGCCATTAGATAAAATCAGGTTGAGGTGATAAAATGAGGTTCATTTTATCAAATGAGGTGGAGGGGTGATTTTATCTCCAATGAATCTGGACAACCCCTTGACCAGATTCATTGGAGATAAAATCACCTCCCCACCTCATTTGATAAAATGAACCTCATTTTATCTAATGACAAACTCACCCTAAGGCAATGTCTAGGGGATTTTAACAACCACAACTAAGGCTAATCCGTTCTTCTCTTGATAACCGGCTCGAGACATCGTCAAATGCTCCCGACGGAAGATTTAGAGCTTAAAACCAATTGAATAGAAAAGGTGTTTTGCAAAGATTACGGTTTTTCGGTTCATTTGGCAAACATTTAAATTGAAATTGCCCTAAGCATCACACGTGCCAAGTGGAATAAACCCTTGGCTATGTGAGATCAAAGGGATTAACAAACTCAAACTTTGGTACATAAAATAAACCCTAACTCTTTGATCAACAAGAAATGTATGCTTTTTAACGAGAGGAACGGATTAAACCCGAGTCATGGAGTGTTAATCACCCCATGACCAAGCCTTTATAAACTACTCACACACCATAATGGAAAACAAGACTAGAAATATAAAGGAAATAAAGAACATCACAAATGTGAAAATAAACTTTTTATAGAAGGATCTTAGTAGTAGCTACAACTTTAATCTTTGAGAAATTAAACAAACATAACAACTTAGTAAAGTTTTTGAAGAAAGAGAGCGCGCTTACAAACTATGGAGGAATTTGACTAAATGTAAAATTTGGTCCAAAGAGGAGGAAGTAGTATGAGAGGGGTATTTATACACAAACCATCCTCTCTCCTCCAAATATCCAAAAAACAACCTATAAATGGAATACTTTTCATAAGTGGAAAGTAATATAGTAGCTCAAAAGTAGCCCGGATGGCCCCTGGATCGATCCAAGTGTAAGGGTGGATCGATCCACCTGCTTCAAAATTTCCCCATAGCTGAGTGTGTATCGATCCACTTGTTAGGGTGGATCGATACCGGTTTGTCTGTCTTCTGCTAAAATGGTCTGTCAAGTGGATCGATCCACCTCCTTTTCATGCTTTAACTTCAATTTTTTGGTCACCCTCGGCCCTTGCGTGCTTCTGGACTTCTTCCAAAGCACTTCAAATCATCATGCGGCCTCCGGGAAGGGTGACGCTTGGTCTTGTGGACTCTAGGCTTTCCGAGCCCTAGCCAACTCTTCATTTCTTGGCTCTTTGGACTCGGTCGTGGGATGCCATGGGGCACTTGGCCCTCGGATTGTTGGGAAGCATCCCGAAGCGCTTCAAGACACGCTTTATTCACTAGTTAAACTTGAAACTATCAAAAACAACACTACGCGCACATTAATCCTATAAAGCAGGGTAAGGCGTATGTGTAATCAAAACGAGTGTAATAAGCCTTGCTATTTACAATATCTACGGCTTATCATCCGGGTACTGCACCCCTAACAGGGTTGGCAAAGGCATGGTTCAGTACTAATTGGTAAAACCAAAACCGAAACATATGCCGAAAACTGAAACCATAACAAAAACCGGCAGTTTTCCTTACATCTAAACCATAACAATAACCATCGATTACCGGTTCGGTTTGGTTTTTCACCTAAACCGATAGTCAACATTTTTAATAGAGTTAAAAACACTAAATATCCAACAACAAAATATCCAAAAAAAGCCAACAAACTAATACACTATAGATCTCAATGACACTAAATCTCCATTATCCAACAACAAAATAACATAAAATGGCAACAAACTAATATACCATATCTATGAAATTATGTTATTGGTTTACATAATTATCTTACAGTTCTGTTTCGGTTATCATATGAAACCGAAACCGAACCGGTCGATTTTTGTATATCAAAAACCAAATCCAAAATCACGGTCGGTTAATAATCGCGCCGGTTGGTTCGGTACAGTTTGGGCGAGATTGCCATCCTGAAACCCTAAGCTATGATACAACAAAAACGCAGTCGGTGAGTATCTACAACGAAAAAGGTATTCAAAAGTTCAGGAGCCAAAAAGTAATTCACGGAAAGTTTTGCTCCTTGCCTGCTTTGCATAAACCTCTGTTATCTTGTTGTCCTCTTGAAAACAAAACCTGAGCTTGAGAAACTGAAACTCTTGTACAAGACGAAGACTGTCCTCGACTACCGCGCCGGTCGGTTCGGTACGGTTTGGGCAAGATTGCCATCCCTAACCCCTAAGCTATGATACAACAAAAACGCAGTCAAAAGGTCAAGAACGAAATAGTAATCTACAACGAAAAAGGTAATTAAAAGTTCAAGAGCCAAAAAGTAATTCACGAAAAGTTTTGCTTCGCGGCCTGCCTTTCAAAAGTGATGCTGTCCATATGAGGGGCCATGGTACTTTGGTAAAATTCATATGGTTGGAAGTTAAGGGGCTATGGATTGGAAGGGTAGTCCATTGGCCACTAAATGGACTTACTTGGAATATTAATTAGGCATTGGCTGGAGCATTTAAGGCTTTGTGACTTTTCATCTCATTGATCTTCTAGAGCATTTAAAGTCCTTGTGACCTTCCAACTACTAGGTTCATTTATGCCTTCCCAGACTTCTTGGAAATAAGAGTAATTAATGTGTTTGGGAATAGGAGTAGTCAGTTGCATTTAACACATGCTTAAGAGTCTATAAATTGATGTACTTCAAGAGTTTGATTCATGAATGAATGAAAATATGAAATTCTTGAAGCTTTATGCTTTAAGATTGTGTGATGCAATCCCATTCTTTAGTGTGATCCTAAAAAGGCCTTAGGTGTGATGCCTTTGGTAACCTAGGTGTGAGGCCTAGATGTATCTTCTTAAACCCTTATTCTTCTCTTCTTATTCACTGTTAACGATATATATAACTTCCAGTTCCATACTCTTGGTTTGAAAACACTTCTTGGTGAGAATATGGAGATATTTGGGCTTAATTTCAACAACCTCCTTTGGCTTCTTTTCCTCATGTTTCTCCATTTCAGCCGTAGTCAACGGTTTCAAAACGATCTCATTGTTTTTGAATGAGAAAGCAAACGTGTTCTCTTTCCCGCAGTGCTGCATATCTCTATCATAAAGCCAGGGTCGCCCAAGAAGGATGTGTATGACATTCATGGGAATTGTCACACCAAATAGAATCACTATAAGAACCATAAGAGAAAGAAACTAGGCAGTGCTGAGCTACCTTATACTGGTGAGGATGTGGTTGGACGGGAAGCTTAAGGTGCTCCACTGTGGCTGTGGAGACAACATTCATGCAACTCCCACCATCGATAATAAGCTTTCGGGCTTGGTTTCCACAGCGAACCAGCATCTGGAAAATAGATGTTTACGCCTCCAGTCTTCCTTTTCATCTTTAGGTGCTGCAAGGATATGTCTAACCACAAAAATCAACGAATTGTCCACCTCTTCATCTTCTAAGTCATCCATATTAAAGACTCCAACATCAAAGGAATCCTCACCATCTTCATGATTTTGCCGGTCGGATCGTGTTCGTGCTCCACTCCGATATGTGAATTTCTCTTTGGACATTGATATGCCATGTGGCCCGATTCACCACACCTAAAGCACTTGTTGTCCTTTCCTCCCCCTTGTTGGCTGCGTGAGTCTTGCCCTTCGGATCAGAAGCATTGGAAGAAGTTTGCTCAGAACCTCTGGGCTGGAAACGACTTGCATCACTGTACCCTCTAGCTGCTGTCTCCCCAGCTTGAGAGCTAAACTTTTTAGAAATTGGGTACCTCAAGTATTCCTCCATATCCAAAGCAACTTGGAAGGCATGTTCGAGACTGTATAAAGGTTGACGAAGCAGCTCCCTCCTTATGTCTGACCTCAAACCAGCCTTGAATCTAGCAAGAGTTTGACTTGAGTCTTCCGTCACTTGGCTCCAATTTTTGAAGTAAAAGCCTTGCAAGAGGTTGCCAATACTGTTGCTGAAGTGGCTAGAGTTGCAATCCTAGAATCTCATGTTCCTTGTGCTCTTGAGACAAACAAATTGGAGCAACCAGCTGCTGGTTCTAAAAGTAGTACATCTTCGGCGGGCAACAAACTACCACATCTTCGGCGGGCAACAAACTACCTCTGAAGCTTTATGACATAGAGCCAGATGAAATCAGAATGAATGGGCCTAAGTCTACTCCCCAAGATTTGGGTAAATTCGGAGATTTTCCTTTTACTTCGTTTGACTTTGTCATACCTGAAAGATTCAACTTTGGAAATCCGAAAATATTGTTGCTTTCTTTCTTACGACCAATAAAAAGAAGAAGGCAATGTCAACTTGAAGATTTTAAGAAGCCATGGATGCGATTGAAAAGCTTATGGATTCGTATTCTTCAACATTTCAAATCTACTCGAGGTCGAGTTTTCTCCAACCAAGGGAGAATGATGCTGTCCATACGAGAGGTCATGGGTACTTTGGTAAAATCCATATGGTTGGAAGTTTATGGACCGGAAGGGTAGTCCATTGGCCACTAAATGGATTACTTGGAATATTAATTAGGCATTGGCTGGAACATTTAAGGTTTTGTTGTGAAGTATAATTTAGGAAAGTTTAATGTTAGGAATAATTTAGGAAAGTTTAATGTTAGGAACTATAATTTAGGGTTTCCAATTGTTAGGTTTCAATTAATTTGTTTCCTTTTATGTTATTAGTGTTTCTTTTTATGTTATTAGGGTTTTCCTAGGGTTAATAGGATTGGTTTGTTTCCTTTTATGTTATTAGTGTTTCCTTTTATGTTATTAGGGTTTTCCTAGGGTTAATAGGATTAGCCTATATAAACCCCGTTCATCAGTTGTAATTGTCTAAGCTTTGCAATGCAATAATAGTACGTTTGTTTGGTAGTGTACGTTTGTTTCTCTCTCTCTCTCTCTTCTTTGAATGTTCACATGGTATCAGAGCCATAAGATCTAGGCCTGTGGGATATTCGCTCCCCGGCGGGCGGCTATGCCTCGCCGCAGTCCTTCAGGCACTCATCACAACTGTTCATCGCATCTGTTCATCGAATGCACTGTTCACGAGTGTTGTTCATCATCAAAGTTTGTCTCTACTTCCTCCTATTTGCATCGACAATTTGGCAACTATTCAGCATTGGTTCTTCCTCTTTGCATCTGTTCGGCATTGGTTCTTCTTCCTCTTCACATGTTCTTGTTTTTGCACCGCTTTGCATTGTTCAGCATCTTCACTAGGGGTGAACAGCAACCTGGATAACCCAACCAACCCTCCCGACTCGACCCGAAGGGTGTACGGGCGGTTTTGATTATTGATTCGGTCGGATTCGGGTTAAGATATGGGAAAAATGCGGGTTTCGGGTCGGTTGTCGGATTACGCGACCAATAACCCGCTGAATCCGAACTGACCAACATAAATGATCCTTGGGTTTTATTACACATGGCGCAGTATCATTGGGTGTTGAGGATTACACCTTATCTCTTTCCAATTCAAACACAGCTAATACATTAAAGTCAAAGGTGGTGCAGTGTACGTTTAGTAATATTTACTTTCTCCACGTGTCTATTTTTTTTCCCAAAGAAAAAATTACTTTCCCAACACAGAAACATCAACAGTTTTCCTCTCTCTTCCTCATCTCTCTTCGTCTTCTCTCTTATTAAGCTCCTCCAACAAATTCCCAGGTGCACTCCTCCCCTTCTCTCTCCCACATCGTTTCATAAAACCAAACCACCACGCCGTTTCAGAGATGATCTAGGCTCAAGAAAACAGAAAAAATGTTGAAGGGCTCAAGAATAAACACGCGGGCCGCTGTGATTAAACTTTCAAGAGTTCAAGATTTCAAGAGTTCAAGCTTTCAAGATTCCAAATGTGTTCATATGGAAGTAGGTTTTTCTTTTAAATGTTGTTGTTCATTGATGAATAAAATAAGTTTGGGGTTTCTAGATTTGAAAACATTTGATTCATTTGTATTTTTTTTGAAGAATCTGCATGTTTGTTTTTCATCTTTTGAGATTTTGTTTGCGTGAGGCTGAGAAGAACCACGTTTATCCCAGGTTTTTTTTTTGGGTGTGTGGTTTCAGACCCGGCCAACCCGACCGATCAGATCCGGTCGATCCGAAGCAGTATTTCGGCCGGGTTTTCTATGATAGTCGGTCGGTTTCGGGTTCATAATTGTCTAACCCGATAGAATCGGGTCGGGTGTCGGGTAGGTGCCAAACCCGATCCTACCCGACCCGTGCTCACCCCTAGCAGTAGTAGATTCGCATCAGTTGTTCGCAGTAGTTGATTCCTAGCTTTTTCTTTGCAGTAGTCGATTCACATTAGTTTTTTCGTAGTATGATTTGCAGCCGTTGATTTGCAGTAGTTTATTGGCAGTAGTGGATTTGCTGTTGTATGATTTGCAGTAGTTTATTGACAGTAGTGGATTTGTAGTAGTATGATTTGCATTAGTTTATTGGCAGTGGCATTAGTATCAGCATCAGCATCGGCATCGGTATTAGCATTGGTATTGGCAATGGTTCGGCACCTATTTATTGGCAACATTGGATTTGCAGTAGTTTCTATGCAGTTGTTATCTTCATGGCAAACTCACGATGTTTTGTTGGGAAATATAATTTAGGAAAGTTTAATATTAGGAATAATTTATGAAAGTTTAATGTTAGGAACTATAATTTAGGGTTTCCAATTGTTAGGTTTCAATTAATTTGTTTCCTTTTATGTTATTAGTGTTTCCTTTTATGTTATTAGGGTTTTCCGAGGGTTAATAGGATTAGTTTGTTTCCTTTTATGTTATTAGTGTTTCCTTTTGATGTTATTAGGGTTTTCCTAGGGTTAATAGGATTAGCAGTTGTAATTGTCTAAGCTTTGCAATGCAATAATAGTACGTTTGTTTGGCAGTATACATTTGTTTCTCTCTCTCTTCTTTGAAAGTTCACATTTGTGACTTTTCATCTTATTGTCTTCTAGAGCATTTAAAGTCCTTGTGACCTTCCAACTACTATTCATTTATGCCTACCTAGACTTCTTGGAAATAGGAGTGATTAATATGTTTGGGAATAGGAGTAGTCATTTGCATTTAACACATGCCTAGGAGTCTATAAATTGATGTACTTCAAGAATTTGAATCATGAATGAATCATTGAATATATGAAATTCCTGAAGCTTTATGCTTTAAGATTGTGTGATGCAATCCCATTCTTTGGTGTGATGCTAAAGAGGCCTTAGGTGTGATGCCTTCGGTAACCTAGGTGTGAGGCCTAGATCTATCTTCTTAAAACCATTATTCTTCTCTTCTTATTCACTGTTCACTGCCCCCAAAACAGCCCATTTTCTTAGTGTTTTGATCATCCTTAACCCTATTCCAATCCCGTCCTACATTAAAAAGCCTCCATTATCTTGTTGTCCTTCTGAAAACAAAAACTGAGCTTGAGAAACTGAAACTCTTGCACAAGCCGAAGACCGTCCTGGAGTAGAGCTCGTTGTCGTCATGGATGGATTGTCTTTCTACAAAAACATTGAAGAGAAACTTGGAATCAGTATCCAAGAATATATCCAATTTTTGGTTAGAAGTTATACCATCCGAATAATATCAAGCACATTTGCATTCTACACAAAAGGAACATGCATACGGTCAATACTATAATGAGTGTGGAGTGTGGACTATTAATTGAATGGGATAACTGAGCGTATGGGATTATATATCCTTCACTATCAGCCCATCAAATAAACAGGCCCTTTGGGAGTTGCAGCACTTGGAGAGTATATCACTCTTCGAAGCTCTCTCAATGTAATTTCTTTCCTATTGTACCGATTTCATATTTTATCTTTATGATAACAAAATTTTCTTTTGCCTACTAAACAAAAATAAGCAGGCCCTTTCAGTCTTCAATTATATGGAAAACTATGTTTGCCTGAGTTTGTAGGATAATATATTCTACTTACACTTCCCTTCGGGTCATGTTCATTAATTCAGGTCGATTACATTGGCAGCATTACCTGGTAACCTTCCTGATATAAAAATGCTGATGCTATTTGGCTGTGGGGCTTTGCTTTTAAGAGGTGCCGGATGTACTGTTAATGATCTCCTTGACCGTGATATAGATACGAAGGTACTTCCCGAACTTTTTTTTCAAATAGAATGAATTACTGCTGGAATAGTTATCTATTTTCTTAGTGATAATACAGAAAAAGGTCATGCTCTCTTTGGTTGGTTTTCTTATTAGTAAACGTTAGAAGAAAGAGCAAGTGTCACGAACTACATCACAAATTGATAATTACAATGCTTTCTGTCTTTTTGGAACCTCCTTGATGCCGCTGTTGTTTTTAATCTGGGTTGGTGGTACCTTGCAATGGTTCTCTTGTTCATTGGTGCAACGGCGCAATGGTTCTCTTGATCGGCATTGGTGCAATGGTTCTCATGATTTGGTTCAAATAGCGAATAACTAAATTCTTGGTCTTTCAAGCTTGAAAACTCATGTTCAAGTTATGTTATGTTATTATAACTGTTACTAATGTTTGAATACCTTATGGTGAAATCTCCCAATCTCCCGGCTAGTTTGAGGAACCAGTTTGATTTTCTTACAAGTAAATGGGAAAAAAAACTGTCGCAAACGAGATAATCGTTATTCTGCTTTGCATATTTTTGGACCTTTCCCAGTGAGTCCTTTGTCTTATTTTTCGATCAGTGTTGGTGCAGTCATTAATCTGATCGGCACTTTCGAATATGTTTTAGTTGTTTTAATGCCCGTTGTTTGGCAGAGATTTTTCCTTTTTGCGGGCATGGTCATAACAGTACTGTTTGAATTATGAGGGAAACATTTACTCTTAACCATTATTTTTTTTCTCAAAAGATGATTCTTCGTCTTGTTTCCGTAGTGGACTGTTTAGAATCTTTATTGTGCAGGTAGAACGTACAAAATTGAGACCAGTTGCAAGTGGAGCTTTGACACCGTTTCAAGGCATTCGTTTTCTTGGATTTCAATTGCTTTTGGGCCTTGGCATTCTCCTCCAACTGAATAACTATAGGTGTGGGTCATCTCTCTCTCTCTCTCTCTCTCTCTCTCTCTCTCTCCACGCGTGTTTGTGTGTTGTCGTTGTCATGGTGGTTGTTTGGGTAATCCTAGGAATCAGCTGGTTCTACCACCGTCTTGACACTTATGAAAGAATCGTTATCAATAATTCCTTTATGAGAAGTGCCTTCAAATATAGCTGCAATCAATTGAGCCACTCTTATTGTCTCATTTCATAGTCCTGTGTAATTGGGGAGTGCCATTATTTATTATTACTTGTGCTTCTAGCAGCCTCACCGATGTTAAAATTTGTTATCGCTGCTGATTCAAAACTTTATGTCATTAGGGCATGGAGTTCAGTCGTTTTGGCTTACCTTGCATTTCTGGCGGCATTAATAGAAGATATGCTTTCCTTTGTCTTGGTCCAATGACTGAGGAGAACTGTATAATAGGGCTTTAGCTTGCTTGAAAGTGTTAGGAATACTAGTCTCTTTATGGGTGGGGTAAACTTTAGCATTTCTTTACTTTGATGAGAGAATTCAGTTGGATCCTTAATTCTTTTGTTATGCATTTTATGTTTGTATTGGTGTAAGAGTATTACCAGCTCGAATGTGGAGTTCATTTTGAGTATACTAATAACGGACTCAATAGCTAATCACACCATCTGTTAAGCAAAATGTACTCATCAAGAAATTACCACCGTTAAAGGCTATCCTGTCACCAATTATTTTCCCTGTATTGATAATCGAATGTGATCTGTTATGGTACGTAGAGCAAATAAAATGATGCAAGCAAGGTGTTGGGTCAAGTCCCGCAACACCCTCGTGTTTGACTAACCTAACCCTTAAGGAGGCCTTGTCATAGTTGGGTGCTCCTCTTTAGTGTGATTCAGCCTGTATGCTTATTGGAGTCCTCGTAGCCCAAAAAACCTAATGGTTTCTCTGCAAGGTTCATTCAGGGAGGGTGAAAATGCCTATGCTTTATTCTTATGAAGGTGGGAAAAAATATAAAATGATGAGAATATCGACTTCATTAAGATAAGATCGATGGAATATTTTCTCAATTGCAAGATTGTTTTTTTTGCATGCAATTATTCTGTTGCCAACACGCATGCACATAGCCCCAAACGGAAGTATAATAACAGTAAATGTATAACGTTGAAAAGATCGACATTTTTGGTTCACCAGTCTTACTGAATCACTCCTGTGGGCACGGACACACATGCATACCCATCAGAGTATTAAAAAGTTGAAATGTGAAATGGAAAATAACTAAAGATCCATCTTTATGCGAGTCTCACTGAATCAATTCTTGTACATGTATTTGTTATGCTCATTGCGCCATTGTTTGAAAACTGATGTGGCATAAGTAATATGTTAAATAACGTCGTGCATGTGCTTTCCAACAGCCGTGTTTTGGGGGCTTCCTCCTTGCTGCTAGTCTTCTCTTATCCCCTCATGAAGAGGCTGACATTTTGGGTAATACTTTTAAGTATAGGTCTTTGTTAATGGTACTCTTCTTTTCTTCTGATGATAAATTCGGTAGAAATTGACTGCTAAATGATATTTTTGGCACAGCCGCAAGCCTATTTAGGTTTAACTTTCAACTGGGGAGCATTATTAGGATGGTCTGCAGTTAGGGGAAGTCTTGAACCTGCTGTTGTCTTCCCACTTTACATTTCTGGGGTGTTTTGGACGCTTGTATATGACACAATATATGCACATCAGGTACAACTTTTTTTTTTTGGAAATCTTGAATCATATGGTTACTTGTCTAGTTATTGTTGTTTAACTTCATGTTACCGAGTAACCTAATTCCTATAAAATCTCTCTGCCGCTCTATTTAACTCAGTTTCATTCCTACGAAAGTGCAATATCAAAAAATTGCTAGATAATCTGAATATTATGTGTTAGCTATCAATATATTAGCAGATGTGTGGATGTTCTTATTGTTGTTGTGTCTAGGGGTGGGCACATGGGTGGATTTGGGTTGGTTGTAAATGGGTTGGGTCTTTAATAAGTCATGACCCATTTACAATCCAATTAACTATAAGACTAATTATCCATATACAACCCAACCCATTTAATTGATATGAAACCCAACCCACCCATTAACCCAATTATAAACTTTTTGTGTGGCTGAATCTTGCTCCTAAAGCACAATGGGTAAACAAGACAATAGGGATGGCAATTTCACCCAAAACCGATGGATACCCGAACCAAACCGACTCTATCGGGACGGTTTTTTTTATTTTTTCCTACCCATGGGCGGGTTTGGTTTTCAAAACATGGTACCCGGTGGGTTTGGATTTGGGTTTCGTCTTAGCAAGTATTCGGCCAAACCCAAACCCAAATCCAAACCTAAACCGATCCATATAATTACTTATAGGATATATATATACAGATTTTTACGTCCCAGTCTAGAAAAGCCCCTCCTAATTCCCGCTAAGGATAAACCAAAATTTTAATTACCGCTAGATCATCTTGCAAGTTGAACTTACATTTTTACCCTCGTTCATGAGAGAGAGAGAGAGAGAGAGAGAGAGAGAGAGAGAGAGAGAGAGAGAGGAGATAACACAATGGTACATCGGCAAACTTTTACGGCCGGCAACTACTCTGGCCGGCGAACTTTAATAGCCGGTGCTGGTGACCTTTTCTGGCCAATGAAGTTTCACTACGATTTTTTTTTTTTTTTGGCCTTCTTCGACTGCGAATTCCAAAATGGAGTTTGAAACAAAATTTCACAACAAATTTTGTGTACAAAATACTGTGAATTTTTATGAAAATATGGTAAATCCCTACGGATTTGTGTAAATCTCTTTGCGAATTTGTATAAAGGAGGACAAAAACATGGCCGGTGAAATTTTCCGGCCGGTAACTCTTTCCGGCCAATGAAATTGCCGTGCGAATTTGTATAAAACACTGCGAATTTGTATAAAAATAGGATGAATCCCTACGGATTTGTATGAATTTCTATGCGAATTTGTACAAAGGACAAAAAAATGGTCATTTCTCTGAAAAAAAGAACGCTGCGAATTTTGTACAAAAACACCGCGAATTTTTAAAAACATTGCGATTTTGTTTGTAGATCTGACACTTACCGCTGTTACGGGCGCGCTCTGGCGCGTTCCAGATCTTTCCGGCGAGTACCAGCGATGCTTATCGCCCACTAAAACAGGTGAAGATCAAAGGTAAAAATTGAAGAGGAGAAAAAAATTAAGGCTAGAATTGTCTTTGGGTATGATCTCTGAGCACTTTCCGGTGATCAAATATGAGGCTCTGTTCGTTCATTTGGGTAACCAGAGATCATTTGTTAACGCGCGCGCGAGAGAGAGAGAGAGAAAGAGAGAGAGAGAGAGAGAGAGCGAGCGAGCTACTGATCACCAAAAAAAATTTGGAGTGAGAGAGATGGGGTTTTCGAGCATTGATATTTGATGGGACGAGACACCTGTAAAAAATAAATAAAATATTGAAACTTGCATAAGAAAATAAAGAGAGATGGGGTTTTCGAGAGAAAGTCCTCTTGACTGGTGTGTTGTTGGGAAAAGAAGTATTTTTTTAAAATGATAAAGGACGGATTGAAATGATAAAGGAAGGCTCTGCCCGTTCATTTGTTTTTGGGGAATACAAGAGCACAGTTATGCTTTTCTGGGGAATAGAACAAGCACATCAAAGATTAGGTTTGACCGACTTTAATTTTAGAGACGCGCATTCAAAGGGGTATTTTGGGTAAAAAGTGCTTTTTAACAATGGGCTGGAGCGGGAGGGAAGACACCTCCAATTTTTGTACCGGCCCGTAAATCCCTCATATATATATTATATTATATTACTCCCTTCGTCCCAATTTGTTGGTCCCTTTTCACTATTTGGGACCTTTTAAAAAATCGTCTATATTTTCTAATTTATAATATTTTTTATATCCAATATGGATCTTGTTTGATAGATCTCAATTAGTTTTATTATACAAATTTTTTAAAATCCTATTAAACTTTATAGATTGTGAAATATAGACAATTGTTTGAGAGGCACGACTGCCCAAAAGGGTCCAACAAATTGGGACGGAGGGAGTATATTTTTATACACATGTAATTCTAATTTTTCAATTCATAACTTTTAGTGACTTTTCATTTCATCTCCCTCCTTAAAAATCTCAAGAGTCTCTATAGGAACTTGAAATCATTAATTGGTTGTTACTACTTTGTTATACCCACCATGCCATTATTTATGATCATTAATGGAATGAATATTAATGCGGGTTTGGTGCGGTTCAGATAAAATCCAAATCCATAGCGTTCGGTTATGGGGCACTAAAAATCATACCCATCGGATATCGGTTTGGATTTGGGTATAGATAAATACTTTGGGTTTGGGTATGGTAATCGTAATACCCGGTCCAAACCGATCCATTGCCATCCCTACAAGACAACAACAACAATAACATAACCCATTTACTCCCCAATAATTGGGGGTATGGGTGGGGGATGGATTGGAGACCGACCTAACCTTTGGCAATAAATGCACAAAGTGACTGCTCACAGAATACCACCGAAACAATGGTGCCCCTATACCGTCACGTTTGATGCGGAATCATGCCCTCAAATCAAAGCCAAAAGGCATCAGAGAGGGCAGACCCAAGAATCCATCTTGATTTATGTGCACATTACCATGCTTCCTTCATTCAGCATCCAGAGCATTGGCCTTGCACAATCAATGGGAAAACAAAATTAAACACTAATTTATTCAGGGCTAAAACCCTAACCTTTTATAATATATATATACAATCCGGTTCCAGTCAGGTCTCTTGGACATAAGCTAAATCCGAACTTTTGATGCCAGCCGTTGGATCTCATCCAACGACCACGATAACAAAAAAACACAATAAATGACACGAGATCTCTGCCTTTGCTTTGGACGGCTGAGATTAAGCCACAACCCTTTTACATTCTCTCTCATCCCTCATCTTCTTTCTCTGACGATCAAAAAACCCAGCCATAAGTCGACTCCACCTCCACCCTTCTCCACTCCATCGACCACTCCATCTCAGGCCTCCCCTGTCTCTGGCGACCCTCTGGATTTTGTTTTACAACGGCAGCATTCTCTCTTTCTGGCATGGTCGATCAAAGCCCAATGGCACCGTTACTTGTGGAACCCCTCAATCTCGACTCAATCTGAGGTGAAGAACTAATACTATTAAAGAGGAAATAAAAGGTTCACACAGAAGAATATTACTAGTGCATTAAATACTTCATCCTAGTGCAAACTACCAAGTAGAATTATTTATACAAAAGCTAAAAAATAAAAGGGGAAAAACCCCAAGATCGATATACTCTAAAAATATGGATAGCATATACAGATACGATTTAAATTCCTTTGCCCAAATCACTCTTCATGCTCCTGTACATCTGGTTATAGAGAACCCAGATGGGGAAAAAAAATTACATGTTAGAAACTCATTCAAATTACAAGTTTCATACAATCGCTTACTTGTCCATTTTTTTGGAACCCCTTGATAGTTTGCAAACAAAGAACAGTCGTATTATTCCATTGGAAGAAGATACATGTTACAATGAAAAGGAGAGGCTTTAAATAAAGTACGTACTACTAAACCCTAATTAACATAAAAAAGCCCTAATTAACATAAAGACTAAACTACCATTAATTATAATATTAACAGCCGCCACATATATATTCACACCCCCCCTCAAACTCATGAAGCGAGCCCGGAGAGCATCGAGAGTTTGCCAAGGAGAAAATGAAAACAAGCAGCGGTGTGCGTCTTGGTGTAGAAATCGGCCAACTGAAGTGAAGAAGAGACTAACGGTAGTGTGATAGTGCCGGACTGAAGATGATGGCAAACAAAGTGGCAATCAATTTCGATATGCTTCGTGCGCTCGTGGAAAACCGAGTTATGAGCAATCTGAATAGCACTTTTATTGTCACAATAAAGAGGCGTAAGAGAGGATATAGAGACACCCATATCAGATAAAAGCTAGCGAAGCCAGACAACTTCGGAGGTAGCATGGGCCATGGCACGGTACTCAGCCTCCGTAGTGGAACGAGCAATGACGGATTGCTTCTTGCTTTTCCAGGAGATAAACGAATCACCCAAAAACACACAATACCCAGAAGTAGACTTGCGATCAGAGGGATCACCTGCCCAATCGGCATCAGCATAAGCCCGAAGGGTCAAATCCGAAGAAGAGGAGAGATGTAAACACTGAAACATGGTGCCACGAACATAACGCAGGATACGAAGCAAGGCAGCCCAATGCGTAGACCGAGGAGCACAGACAAATTGACTAATGACATGCACATCGTAGGAAATATCGGGCCGAGTAACAGTGAGATAAACCAAACAACCAACAAGCTCACGATACTCGGTAGGATCAGCAAGAGGTACCCCATCAGAAGCAGAGAACTTAGCATGTAACTCAATAGGAGTATCAACAACTTTGTCATCAGTGAGTTGAGCACGGTGAAGAATATCGGTGGCATACTTAGTCTGGGTTAAGAGATAGCCCTTAGGAGAAGATGCAACTTCAATGCCAAGAAAATACCGAAGAGGACCCAAGTCTTTCATTTCGAATTCGTGAAATAAATGCCGTTTGACCTCATTAATAGCAGTAGAATCAGAACCGGTTATAATCATATCATCAACATAGAGCAAAAGAAGAACCAAACCCTGAGAAGTGCGGCGAAGAAAAAGAGCAGAGTCATGGGTGCTTGGCTGAAAACCAATCTGTAAAACCACATCATGAAAGCGGGCATACCAAGCACGCGGGGATTGTTTCAGACCATACAAGGCACGACGGAGACGACAAACAAGACCAGGAGCATGAGAGAATCCTGGAGGAGGACGCATATACACTTCCTCGGAGAGATAACCATTGAGGAATGCATTTTTGACATCCAATTGAAAGAGAGGCCACTGGTGCACAGCCGCAACAAAAATCAACATGCGAACAGACGTCATTTTGGCAACAGGAGCGAAAGTCTCCTCATAATTAATACCATATTCCTGTGAAAACCCCTTGGCCACTAAGCGAGCCTTGTATCGTTCCAAAGAACCATCAGAATGAGTCTTAACTTTGAAGACCCATTTGCAGCCAATAAGATTCTTACCATTCGGGAGAGGAACCAAATCCCAAGTCTGAGTATTAGCAAGGGCAGTGAGCTCATCATTCATCTCAGTTACCCAATTTGGATCATTACAAGCTTCTTTGTAGGACCGAGGTTCAAGATAGGTATGGAGACGAGATAAGAAGGAGCAATAAGAAGCAGAAAAACAGGTATTAGAAAAACCAAGTCTTACCGATGGGCGACGATCACGAGATGGATACCGGCGTGCAGGCGGATCAGAGTCGTCCAAAGCAGATGGAGGATGGGCAGTTGGAGGAGCACGGCGGACATAGTGTTTGGGAAAAGGAGAAATAGGATAAGCAGGAGCAGGAGGAACATTTGAAACATCAGACAGTTCGAGAGTACGAACATACTCCTCCACAGGAACTTCCAATGGGAATGGATCAATATGCACAAGATCCTCTTTGGCGATAGGGGCTTGGGTGGGTGGAAGAGAGAAGAAGGGCAAACGCTCGAGAAAAGTAGCGTGCCGAGACACATACAATTTTTGAGTTACAGGATCATAACAGCGGTAGCCCTTTTGCTGAATGCCATATCCTAAAAAGACGCATAAGACACAACGAGCACTAAGCTTAGTCCGATCCTTTTTAGGGAGAAGAACAAAGCAAGTGGAGCCAAACACACGAAGAAGAGAATAGTTGGGAACCTTGCCATAAAGTCGTTCATAAGGGGTCAAACCAGACAAAAGAGGAAAAGGCATCCGATTAAGAAGATAGGCGGCAGTGAGCACAGCCTCTCCCCAAAAAACGGCAGGCACAGAGGAGGACAACAGAAGAGATCGTGCAGTATTAAGAAGATGACGATGTTTACGTTCTGCACGTCCATTTTGAGCCGGAGTGTCAGTGCAGGCAGATTGGTGAATAGTGCCATGAGTGGCCAGAAAATTAGTAAATTCACCCAGAGAGTATTCACCGCCTAAATCAGAGCGAAGAATTTTAATTTCAGTGGAAAACTGAGTGTGAACCATGGAGTGAAAAGTGCGATAAGCTTGGTAAAAATCAGATTTATGTGTCAACAAGTAGACCCATGTGAACCTAGTAAAATCATCAACAAAGGACACATAATAACGTGAACCACCTTTGGTTGCAACTGGGGAAGGTCCCCACAAATCTGTATGAACAAGCTCAAATGGAGAAGTAGAGACAGAGGTACTTTTATTAAAAGGTAAAGCAGACATCTTTGCAAACTTACAACCACTGCATTCAGAAATATCACTGACAGAAGTGTTTCCCAAACAACCAGACTTAACTAAAACTTTCAAACGTTCACTAGATAAATGCCCTAATCTAGAATGCCAAAGGTAAAAAAGAGAAGACTGCTGATCTAAACGAAAGGATGACATGACAGTGGTAGTAGACTCAATGGAACATGTAACTCCTCCAAAACATAGAGTCACCAACTCTCCGCCCAGTCCCAATCTCCTTCTTGGACATCCGATCCTGCACAACACAACCAGAAGAAGAAAACACAACATCAAAACCAGAATCAGACAATTGACTAATGGAAAGAAGACTAAGGGATAACTGAGGAACATAAAATACATTAGGGTTAGAAAGAAAAGAAGATGGGGTTGGGAGAATAGACCCAATGGAGACAACATGCATAGGAGATCCATTTGCAGTAGAAATACTAATTGGGGATGTGGGGGAGACACAATGACTTAGTAATGACAAAGCAGGGGTCATATGATGGGAACAACCAGAATAAAAAATCCATGTGGTAGGTAGGATACCTGTGGTATAGGAACCAAGCAAACCTGAGTGGGTGGTGGTCATAGCAGAAGCCTGTGAATGATTCGGTTGGGTAACTGAAGATGCCTGATATTGCTGATACTGGTCAAACAGGGGAGAAGGAGGAACCCCATTCGAGGTTGAGTAGTTTGCCAAAGGGGTAGTAAAGGCTGCTGGAGGACGAGAGGCTTGCTGATACTGCTGTGGGGCCCGAGAAGATTGCTGAGACTGCTATGGTGACCGTGAGGAAGAGGATGGCTTGGAACGAGAATTCTGTCCTATCATTTGTAGTTTGGGGCAAGCATTCTTCCAGTGTCCCTTCTGACGACAGAAACTACACTCATCCATTGCAACACGAGGCTTAGGCTTGCCTGTAACCTGAATCAGGTGAGAAGCTGGAGTAGGCAAGAGAGGTGCCATATAAGGAGCAGGTGAAGCAGCAAATACTGTCTGAGAAGGGGAAGCAATAGAGGACATCTTGAGCCTAGTTTCCTCGGCAATAAGTTCATGAACAACACCATCAACTGTAGGACGAGGAGAGCGATGAAGCATAGCTCCACGTAGTGGCTCAAATTGGTCACGAAGAGCCATAAGAAACTGAACGAGGCGACGCCTCTCACGGTACTCTATAAAGAAGTCAAGGGACTGCAATCCTTCGGGTTCCATCAAAGCCAACTGATCCCAATACTGTGTCATCTCATTGTAAAAATCTTGAATAGATTTACCATCCTGTCTAATGTCTCGAATAGAGCTCTCAAGGAAATACTCCTTTGCAAAATTAGACTGAACATACATACCCTGCAAATAATTCCATACCTCCTTTGCCGTATCATACTTTGAGAAATTCATACCAATGCTAGGCTCAACAGAATTATGAAACCACGTAAAAACTCGTGCATTTTCCACTTCCCACTTGTCAAATGCGGTGACATACGCTGCATGTTTGTCAGCATACTCAGGATCCTCTGTTTTCCCATCTGACCCTCCTGATTTCACAGGAGGGATAGGTTTGACAGTGGCCCCTGTTACATGACCCCACATGCCTCTACCAACAACAAAGTTTTTCATAACTTTAGCCTAATACGAATAGTTAGCCACTTGTCAAATGCGGTGACATACGCTGCATGTTTGTCAGCATACTCAGGATCCTCTGTTTTCCCATCTGACCCTCCTGATTTCACAGGAGGGATAGGTTTGACAGTGGCCCCTGTTACATGACCCCACATGCCTCTACCAACAACAAAGTTTTTCATAACTTTAGCCTAATACGAATAGTTAGCACCATTCAAACGTACACTGATAGCGTTAAAAGCTTTATCATCCGACATGGTGATCAAATAGGAGATATATCAGACAGACAATATGATGAAGAACAGAGAAGATTACCGCAGACCGATATCAGAGATTCAATAGAGGAAATCCAGAGATTCAACCAAGCCTCAATAGTGGTTCAAAAGAAAAACAAGCCTCAACAGTGCAAAAGAACCCCAGGTCAGTGTTCGAAACTTACTCAGTACTGCAAATATGAAGAGCGTAACAACTGAGGAAGAACTAATCAGCGTCGCAAGTGGCCGGAAAAAGGTTTTCCAGTGGTCGTCGTGAACAGATAGGTCTCGTCAGATGTCAGACTTGCAAAATCTGACAGCGTGAAGCAGTAACAAACGTTGAAACTGTCTATTGGTGGTCGGAAACTGCTTAGTGGTGGTCGCCGGTGGTTGGGTTGTACTCGTCGGTGGTCGTCGGTGGCTGGGTGGTGCTCGTCGGTGGTAGTTGGTTGCAGAAGGATAGGAGTCGGGGGTAGATCGTGACAGAGGAGGAGAAGAACTGGAGAAGGGAGAGAGAGAAGATGACTGTGAAGAACCAAGAGAGAGAGAAGCTATCGACTGCTATTAGCCCCAAGGTATGGGCTCTGATACCATGATAGTTTGCAAACAAAGAACAGTCGTATTATTCCATTGGAAGAAGATACATGTTACAATGAAAAGGAGAGGCTTTAAATAGAGTACGTACTACTAAACCCTAATTAACATAAAAAAGCCCTAATTAACATAAAGACTAAACTACCCTTAATTATAATATTAAAAGCCGCCATATATATATTCACACCCCTCAATCTGGATGGGGGTCGCCGGAGAAAATTAAAATAAAAGACTAAAAATTGGGATCCCATTTTTCTAGGGCTGTTAGATTTTATGTGTTAGCTCCAAGGTTTTAGATATCCTGTCGCCGGAGATATGGTTGCCGGAGTTGGGTGGAGTGGAGAGGGGGTGGAGGTGGAGTCGACTGGTGGTTGGGTTTTTTTGATCGTCAGAGAACGAAGATGAGAGATGAGAGAGAGTACAAGGGTTGGGGCTTAATCTCAGCCGTCCAAAGCAAGGGCTGAGATCTTGTGTCATTTGTTGTGTCTATGGAACGCCCCCCCCATACATATATATATAATCAAAGTTACTGAAAATTTGATGGTTTGGATTTGCAGTGGACTGACCTTCGAGCCTGTTGTTTGAGAGAGGAAAAGAAGTGTGTAGGGTGTTAATTAAGCCTAACACATGAAGCCTTTATTTATATTATGAGAAGACTAGACACATTACATAACTAGCCAATGTGGGACACACACTCATAAGCACACATAAGCTACTCTAACACTCCCCCTCAAGCTGGAGAATAAATATCACAAAATCCCAGCTTGTTAGATAAAAACTCTAAACGCGGTTTAAACAATGGTTTGGTGAAGATGTCAGCCAACTGGGCTCCTGTAGGAACAAATGGAGTAGATAACACACCACCATTTATCTTCTCACGAACAATGTGACAATCAACTTCAATATGTTTCGTTCTCTCATGGAATACCGGATTTGAAGCAATATGTATTGCAGCTCGATTATCACAATACCTAGGAATAGGTAATTCCACATTAAAACCTAACTCCGTGAGTAAAGCTTTCAACCACACAATCTCACACTATGTGTGTGCCATGGCTCGATACTCCGCTTCTGCGCTGGACCTTGCGACCACTGTTTGTTTCTTGCTTTTCCATGTGACCAAATTGCCTCCAACAAAAGTATAGTACCCAGTAGTGGACCGTCTATCATATGGCGATCCTGCCCAATCAGCATCGGTAAAGGCTTCAACACGCAAATGACCATTAGACCGATAAAACAGACCACGTCCAAGATGAGCCTTAAGATATTTCACAATACGAAGACAAGCTTCCCAGTGTGGAAGTCGAGGAGCTGACATAAATTGACTCACCATACTGATAGCAAAAGAGATATCAGGACGTGTATTAGTAAGGTAATTCAACTTACCAATTAAGCGACGATACTGGTCTGGATGAGAAAATATCTCCCCCTGATCAACACAAAGCTTCACATTAGGATCCATTGGGGTCTCCACAGGTTTTGCTCCCAATAAACCTGTCTCCTCAAGAATATCCAATGCATACTTCCGTTGCGACAAATTAATTCCATCCTTGGATCTTGCTCCCTCAATACCCAAAAAATACCGCAGATTACCCAAATCTTCAGTATGAAACTGACGCTGTAAGAACTGCTTCAACTCATCAATACCTTTTTTTATCATCTCCAGTAATAATGATATCATATACATACACAATCAACACTATTTTCCCACGCTCTGATTGAAGAGAGAAGACAGAGTGATCCGAATGGGATCGACGCATACCAAACTGCAGTACAACATCACTAAACCGACCAAACCATGCTCAAGGGGACTGTTTCAGACCATATAAAGCTTTGCGAAGACGACAGACTTGAGAACGCTCCCCCTTAGCAACAAACCCAGGAGGTTGCTCCATATAGACCTCCTCGAGCAAATCACCATGTAAGAAGGCATTCTTGACATCCAATTGAAATAAGGGCCAACCCAGATTAGCAGCAAGAGAAATAAGAACCCGGACAGAATTTAACTTGGCAACTGGAGAAAAGGTCTCTGCATAATGAACCCCATATGTCTGTGTATAGCCTTTGGCCACAAGGTGGGCCTTATACCGCTCAATAGTGCCATCCGGATGATATTTGACAGTGAATACCCAACGACAGCCAACAGTAGTTTTACCAGCAAGAAGAGAAACCAACTCCCAAGTGCCATTATGATGAAGAGCAGACATCTCATCCTCTATTGCTGTCCGCCACTCGGACATAGATAAGGCTTTCTGAACAGTGTTAGGAACAAAATGGGAAGAAACCGAAGTAGTAAAAGCACGAAGGGACGGTGACAAATGATCTTATGACACAAACTGAGCAATAGGATGGAGAGTGCATGACCGAATACCTTTACGGAGGGCATCATGAAGATCAAGGTTGTCTGGATCCCGCAACGGAGGGGAAGACAGAGCGGTGGGTGAAGGTAGGGCTGCTAGTTGAGATGGCTCTGGCTGAGATGATTCCGGCTGAGATGTCTCTGGCGGATTTTTAGCGCGACGAGCATACACCTGCAAAGGTTTTGGGGAAGAACCAATTGGAGGAGAACCAGTACCGGACGGGACAACGGAACTAGTACCGGACGGGACAACCATAGCAAACACAGACTCAGATGCAAGCCAATCATTGGTAGTGGCAGACTCCAAATAAAACAGTATGGACTCATTAAATATGACATCGACACACACAAAATGACGACGTAAAGATGGAGAATAACACTTATACCCTTTTTGAGTCCGAGAGTAACCAAGGAAAATGCACCTAATGGAGCGAGGGTCGAGTTTGCTCCGGTCAGGATCCAGAGCATGAATATAACACGTGCACCCAAAAATTCGAAGGGGTAATAAGTGAAGGGGACGACTGGGAAACAAGACCTTATGGGGTATCTGACCTCCAAGAACAGTAGAAGGCATACGATTAATCAAATAGCAGGCGGTAAGAACTGCGTCACTCCAATAAGACTTAGGAACTTGCATTTGAAATAGTAGTGCACGCATAACTTCTGATAAATGTCGAATCTTGCTTTCGGCAACTTCATTTTGTTGTGGAGTCCGAGCACAAGAGGACTGGTGGATAATACCGTGATCATCAAAGAACTGAGAAAGTGCATTTTTAAAATATTCACGGGCATTATCAGAACGAAATATGCGAATGCAAGTATCAAACTGGGTTTTGATTTCCATATAAAACGACTTAAAAATAGAAAATAACTCGGACCTCACTTTTATAAGATAAAGATATGTAACACGAGAGAAATCATTGACAAAAATAACATAATACTGAAAGCCATACACGTTAGGAACATGCATTGGCCCCAAATATCAGAATGAACTAACTCAAAAGGACGCGACACACGACTCTCAATCCTAGGATAAAAAGACACTCTGTGATGTTTGCTAAACTCGCAGACTTTACATGGCAAAGCATCAACACGGCTACATGAAGGTACTAGCCTTTTAAGGTTCTGAAGTGATGGATGACCAAGGCGACAATGATGTTGATATGGTGACACTGATGACTGAAGAGCAACGGAGTTAGGGTGAACATCATTGGTAAAATAATATAGGCCATCACGCTCAACACCGCCACCAATCTTCCTCCCCATCTTGAGATCCTGAAACACACAACCATTAGGGAAGAATGTGACAGAACAATTCAAAGATTTGGTAAGTTTACTAACAGACATAAGATTTAGGCCTTGTTCTTGAATGGATTTTATGAGATAATAAATAATTTTGATAAAATGTAGTTTTGTTTAGAGGTGTGATAAAATGACATTGTTTTCCCAATGGATTAAATCTAGGGTTGATAAAGGTGTTTTGTAATGAGATAAAATCTAGTGTTGATAAAATCTAGTTTTGCTAAAATCCGTTGAGAATGTTAGATTTTATTAGAACTAGATTTTATGAGATAAAATCCATTCAAGAACAAGGCCTTAATGTAAAACGAGGAACTTGCAGTACGGAGTCCAAAGTAAGAGAGGAAGTAACATGAACAGAACCCAAACCAGTAACATTGGTGGTAGAACCATCAGCTAAGGTAACACGAGATGGTTTACCGAGAGGCTGACGATCAGAAAGAATATTAGAAGTACCAGTCATATGATTAGATGCACCATAATCAATAACCCAATGATTAGAAGAACGAGAAGACGCAATGCAAGCAACGGAGGAATCTGTCTGAGATAACGTAGCAATGGAGGAGTCTGAAGTGACACTAGGCGTTGGTACTCCTCCGCGGAAATAGTCACCATGTCATCAGTAGAGTGAGTAACCTGATGGGCAGAAGGCCGACCGTGAAGAGACCAACAATACTCAACTGTATGATTGTCGCCATTACAATGGGTGCAATGGCGAGGAACACGACCACAACTATGACTACCTTCACTCTGCACACAACTACTCCAACCAGAATTGCAATAAAAACTACGGCCGCCACGACCAAAGCTACGACAACCACTTCCTTCGGATCTTCGACCACTATGGCCAAAACAGGGAGAGAGAACCAGCAACCATCACAAATATGGCTGGGTTTGCCATTTGATTTTATGGGAAATCCCATAAAATTAACTGGACGATTTTATGGGATTTCTCATTTTAGCACGTTGATTTATAGGAAATCTCATAAAATCACAAAATCACCTGGGTGATTTTATGGGAAACCCAGCCTAAATCACCGTAGACCGAGCATACACCCGACACCCAGGAAAAATTAGCCACCAGAAAAACAACCAATGAACTATATAGTCATCAACTTGAAAACCACAACAATAAACAAAGGACTGCCAGATCAAAATCCTATACTGAATGCCAACAAAACATCAAACGAGGATCAAACCCGCAATTGGAGCATCCAAACAACGCCTTAGACAATCCAGAAGCACTGATAGGCATCGTTAGAAGGGTTGTGAGCCATTAAATAAACAAAAGTCGAACAAATGATGAACATCAAGTGAAACCACCATATCACTGTAGTACGACTTGCAATAGAACTAGAGCAGCAACAGAAGAACAAAACGCAACAGGGCGACCAACAAACCACTGCGTGACCAGCAAACCACAATTTCCAGCACTGGGTGAACCACAAAACTACTGGGTGACGAGCAAAGCACAATTTCAAGCACCAAATGATGATTTCGAAGGTCTGGATACCAATTTCGAGGACTTAGGTGAGAATTTCGAGTTCATTTAGGACAGTTCGAGCCTCACTGAGGCTATTTTGAACCCCATTTTGGGTTTCTTCACGTTTTTTGAAGGTCGACTTGAGTGGTGCACAGGTACAGGTTGATTTCGAGATGACTTGAGATGATTTAGGGATGTCCAATCTGGTTATGAAGTTTCAAACTGGGTTTAGGGGCTGGATGGTCGATTTCGATGATTAGGGTTTCGGTTTGGTCGATTGGGTTGCCGATTGGTGAGGTTGGATGGTCGATTTGGGGATTTAGGGTTTTGATGTGGTTTCAATTTGGGGATTTAGGGTTTCGATTGGTGAGGCTGATGTTTGACGATGATGAGTGGAGCAGGAGGGAAGTAACGTGGGGGTTTGATGAATCTAAGGTGGTTTAGAACTCAGCTCTGATACCATGTTGTTTGAGAGAGGAAAAGAAGTGTGTAGGGTGTTAATTAACCCTAACACATGAAGTCTTTATTTATATTATGAGAAGACTAGACACATTACATAACTAGCCAATGTGGGACACACTCATAAGCACACATAAGCTACTCTAACAGAGCCCTTGTGAGCTCCAAATCTGTGGTCGAATTGGACTGAACACCGTATCTCTCCATTATGTATTCTACAGTACACCTACAGAATGAAAATATATCTGTATATGATAGGGTATGTAGGTTAAATATTGAATAGTATATGTATACAGATATGCATATAATTCCGGATTTGTTGCAGCAGTGTAAAGGAAATGGGGGCCGATGAAATGGGGCTAATGTTGGAGAGAGAGAGAGTGAGGGTCCGATCAAAATGGGAATGGGAGAGTCCGTCTCTTTCTGGGGCTTGTTTTAGATCACTTTCTCTCTCTCTAAAAACGCTGGTGTTGTGTGTTGTTGCACCGATTACCTTTTTTCCCCCAGATGTGGTGGGTTATCTCTATGACTTCGTTGGGTCGTTTAAGTTGACCCAATTAAGACTCCCTTCATAAATGGGTTTGATGTAATTAGGCTCACTCTGACCCAATTTTGAAATGGGTTGGGTTTGTTCTCCTTTTAGTGGGTGGGTTTGGGTTGATTATTGGGATTGGATCCAATTTGCCACCCCTAGTTGTGTCTGGTGTCCCTGCAGCCAACTTTTATTAATGAAATGATTTGGCTGGTATATGAACATCAGTCAATTATATGCGTCCATAATTAAGCATACGAACAATTATGTATCTTTGTGGGCATTTATAGCTAAACCTGGTTATAGCTTTGTTCAAGTAACCATGTAGAAATGACTTGACTGCTACGTGAAGTGTTAAACAATTGTTGTGTGTGCAGGATAAAGAAGATGATTTGAAGGTGGGTGTTAAATCTACAGCCTTGCGGTTCGGGGATTCGACTAAGGAGTGGGTTACGGGATTTGGGATAGCATGCATCAGTAGTCTTGCCCTTAGTGGATTCCATGCTAACATTGGTATTGATTTGGACTTTCTATCATTTTGCTACTTTTATGGTTAAATGGAGTTGGCTCATACTCTCTCCGTCTCTCGTCTCTCTGGGTGGAACAGGATGGCCATTTTATGCATCTTTGGCAGCTGCCTCCGGTCAGCTAGCATGGCAGATTTTTACCGTTGATCTTTCTTGCCGGGCTGACTGCAATAGGAAGTGGGTATTACACTTTCTGCTCAAATTATATGGATATTGAATTTCAACTGTTTCTAATATTTTGATAAAAACAAGCTATACTTGACCTAGTATTTGTGGCGCATGAATGATAATTGATTTTATTTCTTATGTTGAGATTGAAATGCAGCAATTTCTGATTTAAGTTTTCGGATATCATGGATATCCAATGCCACCAATCATATATATGGATATACCACTTTTGATGGATGCATTTTATTCTGTACTTGTATTTCTTGAATGAATAAAGTCTCATTCATTTAGTTCTTATGTTGATTAGAAACATAATATTCTGGTTTAATATGAGTTTTGTAAATTGATTCATTTTTTGCAATGTCATTAAAAATGTTATTGCAGGGTTTTTTTCCTTCCCGAATTTAATCCATCGACTATTCTAATGCTTAAGATCATAGCTTTGAGAATGTTGGACATAATGTCTAGGTTTTACCCAATTTTATGTTCTAATTGTTCTCTTTAAGTCTTCGGCAATAGATGATTTCTCCATTCCCATCTCGAGCCTCACGACGCCCCTTCCTCCCTTGAAAGCCCAAGTTTTATCTGTAGATCCGCGTCCCTATCTTAACCATGTAACTCCCCACATCCCAATCTCTAAGAGCCCGATTGGATGCGGGATGAGTTTTTGGGGGATAAAATAGTAAGGGGATAAGATATAAGGGGGTATTATTTAGTAAGGGTGGATCCACATTGATGTGACATTTAATGAGTGGGGATTAAATAGTACTTGGTTTGGATGAAAGGGGGATAAAATAGTGCTTGTTTTGTTTTGATGTTTATATGGGGGGATAAGGTTGGGTGGATGATGTAAAAAGCTGAAAAATTATTTATTTGCCCTTGTGCAAGGTTCTTTTTGGGTTATTCATTAAGTTAATTATATAAATACAAAACTAATTAAATAAATTATACTTGCAATTTATTAAGCTGTGATAATTAATTTTCGTAATTAAAAACCTTTGTTTGGAATACAACCTACAAATTGATTTATTGGTATGTAATTTATAATTTCATTTTTATTAGTGTTTATGATTATTATTCTCAACACCATGTATAATAATTGAAGAAATGCAAAAAATGAACAAAAGGAGAATATATATATTATATTCCCTCTCATAAAAACCCAACAATTTATTGAATTCTCAAATAAATTTTATGGAACTTATTTGTGTTACATAGGCTACAAAAGTAGACAAATGACCAATTTATTCTTCAAACTTCCCACGATATGGTGCAATAGCACCATCGGTTGTAGTAGGGAAATTGTGTGTCCCTCATGTTCCTAACTTGTGGATGGGCCTACACAAAAGGAGAAAGTAATTAGACATTCTTACAGGTTAATTTACATTAAATATAAACGCACATTATGATGACTTACTCGTATATATTCGTTCCACACTTCATCTTCCACCACTACTTTGTTTTCATTTTCACCCCAGTCAAACCCCGGTGTATGAAGCATGAGATAAACTGTCATGAAAGTCTTTCCATGTCTTAATCTTACCATCAAAATGCCTTTGTTGAATACCACCATATTTTCCTCCGTACTCACCTAGCCAAACGCCTGAATCTACAAGGCTCGCAAGGCTTTTTAGTAAAGTCTCCTCCTCCTCCTCGCTCCAAGCCCGGCGTGCCATTGAAATAATTCAAAGACTTTAAAAAAACTAGTAATTGGACCTAAATGGGCTCAGGGCTATCATCATTGACTTATACACAACGTCTGTGACAGAGAGAGGTAGAGATTATGTGATCATGTGCGAGAGAAGGTAGAGTTTCACTTGTCGAGAAGTGGGGATAAAAATGGTAGGGGGATAACTCATCGGGGTAGTAAAAAAAATTCCCAAACCAAGTATTAACACGTGGGACTGGGTAAAAGGAAGGGGGATGAGTTATCCGCCCTCCTCATCCCCCATCCAAACGAGTCCTAAGGGCTGTTTTCGTAGTCATGCTGTTGATTCCAGCACCCATGTTGATACACGTGTCTTCATCATTCTGCCATAAAATTAGTGAGGTTTTTTTTTGTTTGTTTCTATTCGTTGCTATAATGCTATTTTTATTTTTTGCATTTTACTTGGAAATCTTGAAACTTGTAGCCAGGAAAATTTCCTAAATAGAAGTATGGACTATTAGCCTATTCTGGACAGCCTTAGTGGCTGCTTGCCATATCTGTCCCGTCAATACCAACTTTCTAATTTTGTTTTGCTTCCCCTTGATTTTCGTTGTCAACATAGTTGTGGTACAATACCTTTAGCTTTCGTCTTATCAGTATAACAGGCTCGAATTCCACGATCGTACTTTTTAAAAAAAATATATTTTTAATTCACAATCTAGTCACAAGAGGTTGGATGATTCACTTTATCTAACCTTTTTTATAGAAGCCCTGGGTTATTTTAATAATAGATTTGATCAAGAAAACAAGCCTCCAGAGTCCAGTCTTTTTACCGCTTCAATTATCAATGAGCTGTTATTCAAATTTCACACGATTTAGTCAGGGTGTAAAGGTTCACATAAGGCAGGTTCTGCAAATTCTTTGGTTTTGACTTTCTCAAACATGTTATTATTTGCATACTTAAAGTCTGGAAAATATTGATTGCTGGTACCCTTTTCTTTGTCTTTTTGCCAGATTTGTCTCCAATAAATGGTTTGGTGCTCTTATTTTCAGCGGTATCTTATTTGGAAGACTTGTATCCTGAAGGTATAGTTTCTTCTGAACAGTTTCTGTGAATCTATAACATTGAATTCAGGGGTATTAGTTTTGTATGCTTTTTTGAGAAATCGTGACCTCCATTTTGAAAAACATGGTAAGAAATATGCTAACAAAATAAATGTGAAGGTTGCTTTAGTAACTTTACTTCATAATAACTTTTTATCCCTTTCTGTCTCTCTCTTTTTTCCCACCCCTCCAGATTTGGTTTTCGCATTCCTCTCTTACCATTTGCACTTGTCTTTTTATTCTTAATCATTTGAATTACTACACTACCCTTTGATTTCCAAACGAAAGGATAGTGTTGTCAGTTCATATCAACAAAGACAAAAAATGAGTGTGGATATAAAAAGGGGTGTGTGAAAACCACTACTTTTCCCTTTATATACGATCTCTTTTTTGTGTGGATATAAAAAAGGGGTGTGAAAATCACTACTTTTCCGTTTCTCTCTCTCTCTCCCCATGGGAGCTTGTGTTCTTGTTGAATCATTACTGGTCCTTCCTTAGTGTCTAATAATTCCTGCAGGCATGGTTTTCGTCGGTTTACTCGTTTGGTGCTGTCTATTTCCTCTTTGGTGTGTGCTGTTTTTCTTTCTTAAGTTACTGATTAGTTTGCTCTTTTGTTCCATTTTCTCCCTTTGACTTAGTCCTCTTGGTGTTGGTCTTAGTGTGGTCCACAGTGGGTTGTTTTTCCCCTTTCTGGGGGTGTTTTTGTTGTTTCTGTTTCTTTTTGGGGTTTTTTATTTGTGTCGCCAGATTTAATGTCAATTTTGTGGACCCCACTGCTGATAGTATGAAACTGGTTTTGGGAGTGAATTCTCTGAAGAGCATCGCAGTGTTCCTCATCCGCACACGTTGCCGCCATTACCAAGGTCAAGAGGCCATTGGGGAGTGAGGATGGTTTTACCGCAGGAGACTTGGCAGGCTACTATTGGTCCTTTCTGGAACTGTTTGGTGGGGTATTTATTGGATAACCACCAGTTTTCGTCTTATGACATGCAGGAGTTTGTGGATGGTCTTTGGCATGTTCTGGAAGGGGTCACTGTGGTGGGAAGGAATGGTAACTTTTCTGTTTAGTTTTGTTCATCAGGAAGATATGCCATATGTGGTAGCTAATGGCCTTTATGACATTCACGGGGCTCTCCTGATTGTTGATTCCTGGCAACCAAAAATGGTTTTAGATCAGTTGGATATTTCAAAGTTTGCGATATGGGTCCATTTACTTGGTTTACCCGTGTAGGTTTTGAATGTGGAGGTTGGTTTTATGATTCGTAGAGCCGTGGGGGATATTATCATGGTGGATTTGGATGCAGGTTCCCCTTGGAATGATGCATTAAATTATGGGTGCACAAGGATAAGCCTCTCCCTAGTGGTTTCTATTTGGCTTGTCAAGATGGGTTACTCTGTGGATTCAGTTTCGGTATGAACGCGCTTCAAAGATTTGCCAGAATTGTGGGTGTGTTTGCCAAACGTTTAACCAGTGTGACAAGTCTTCTGAAGAAGCTGAGGCAGCCATTGGTTGTTGTTTGGATGAACGGACGGCTCTATTGGAGGCAGATGTGTTTTATCAGCCGGAGTAGCCTTTGATAATGCCCGGATTAGGGCATACCTTCATGGACCAGAGAGGAGGTATACTCAGGTTTGTGGCACAGGTGGGAGATAGGAGAACAGCGGTAGTGGTACGCAGGTGAGGGAAAAGGAGCTTCAACGTATGAGGATGGAAGGTCCTGTCTTTGAATCACAAAGGAGCTATGGAGATTTTTTGGCAGAATGGAATGTGCGGTGGGATTTGGGGTTCAGGCTCGTGAGGATATTGATCAAGCTCTGATTGATGCTCAAATGCAAGAGGAGATTTCGCGGCCAGAGCCTACGGTTCCGGAGGTGCAGGGTGTTGTTGCGACAGTTCCTACGGTGCTTCATACTGTTGGCGAGCTTATTGATTTTGGCTTGTTACCGGTGTGGCTTAACGAGGAGGTGGTGCCGGAAGTTTACATCATGCATGATAGGTGGTTTGAGTGGTCAGAGTTTCTGCGTCTTTAATGGCATTAATTCGGGAAGGTGGTTGCCTGCAGGGGACAAGCTGACCGTGGACCTGTGGGGCTGGACATCGATCACATCAAATTTACAGGAGACATAACTACGATAGAGCAGGGACAGTAGCTGGTCATTTCTGGTTTTGTTTCATCTGAATGGAATCAGGACCAGACTGTGGAGGCCCAAGGTTTGGGGATAGCCCCAAATGTTTTTAAAATGGGTCAAATTTTGGGCCGTGGTATTAGTAATGTTGGGGAAGCGGAGCCAGAATGGACCTTTACGCAAAGGCCCAATAGGGCTGGACCTTTAGTTATTGGTCAAGCAGGAAAGTTGGGCATAAATGAAAATGTTAGCACAAATGGCCCAGTATTGTTCAAATATTATTTGGTTTTTTTTTGCATCCCTATTTGATAGTATTAATTTTTTTTGTTGTTTTTTCTTCTGTTTCTATGAAACACCATACCTTTACATTTATCTGGATATATTCTATAATCAGTAATATCCCAACCTTCCGTGTACTAACTTTCATAAGAGTATCCGTTTGTCCGTGTTGTGTCCTGTGCATGTCCACTGTCTGGATTCATGCTTTTTAGTTGTAATGGTTGGAAGTTTAGTCTTATCTTATTTCCTTTCTTTTTCTTCCTACTTTTTTAAATGTGTGAGGGTGGTGCTCCTTTCAGATTCTAGTACAACTTTTATCTTACATAAAAAAGTGGATGAAATATCTTTGTTCAACATTTTTGTCCGACTTTTCATCCGTGCAATAATTGTTGACACGGGGTACTATTCAAGCTTTAGTTACAGTTGAATAGCTTTAGCAACATCCCAGGCTGAATGCTTTCTATGGCATAGTATATCACTTGGTGCGCATAAAGAAATTTTCATTTTTAAACTTTGCCTCCCATTTGCAAATGTTGACAGTCTGCTCAGTGCTCGCGGAGGTTCTTATGAGCACGAGGCAAGTAGAAGAATGCGCAATGAGTTTATGGCAGATTGGGTTGGATTGAGAGCATATGACAGCCAAAGAATCCTCATCCTTGGTGCCACAAATTGGCCATTTGACCTTGATGGTGCTGTTATTCATCGTTTACTTGAAGGTAATTTTATTTCTGAAATATCCTTCTCTCTCATCTATGTGCCTTGTCCACATTTTCATGAAGCATTTGAGATGCAATACAGTTGCATTTGCTCCTTGAGTACTGCCAAACAAGTTTTAGAATGATACGCGACAATACATGTCATGTTTGCAAAGATTTGGATGGTTTTCTTTTTGATTGGCAAGATTTGGGTGGAATTGTTCATGTGACCCCATCGAGATGTATGATAAAAAAAAGTAGGGTTTTTTTAATGGCATATAAAAAGTAGGTGAGGGGAAGATATGGGCCCATTGTAATCTTTTGATTTTTCATTTGTGATGAGCCTAATCTTTCCATTTACTATCTGAGTGTCAATTCACAGTTCGGTTATCGCAGAAATGGTGGATAATCTTTCTTTTTTTCTTTTCTTTTCCGGAAGATGAATTTATTTGGATAATCTGCTCGCATAGAGATGGGTTAAATGTAATTCAAACTTTTGGGGAAAATTGTTGGCCCACAAGACACAATTTGTGGAGTTGCCGCTGCCCTACAGCATTAGTATTTACTGTCGATGTTCATTGGTTTTCAGGATATATGTACACCTACCAGATGCTGAAAATCGCTTTTAGATACTGAGCATATTTATCGCTCAAGAGAATATAGAAGCTGAAATTCAGTTTGGAAATCTTGTGGATGCAACTGAAGGATATTTCACTGAGCGATTTGAAGGTAATTTCTCAATGTTTTGTTATGATCTGGATTTATATCTGCACTTTTCGTACTTTTGTATTTCGCAGAACCTCTGTATTGCTGATAGACCCGTACAAGAACTTTTAGAGGAAGAAAAAAAGGTAACCACCAGACCAATTGTCTTACCTAGATTGTTAATTTGTTTGAAGAAGGAATTGCCAAAAGCTTTTGGCTCACTTTTCTTCTAGTAGGATTCCAATTGAATCTGAATCTGACGGGATGCTATGTTACATTAATTCATGTCCAAACCAATTTTCGACCTTGGGCTATATTCCCACCTCTCTGTGATTTTTAGCTCCATATCAATTGTGTTAAAGCATCCAACTCAAAACGAATTGGCAATGAGTGGAGAGGCCGTCCAGGCTCATATACTAGTTTGGAGGTTATAATGAATCAATGTGGAACAAAGTTCTAACACTCCCCCATACGTGCGACTCCTGACTTGCATGTGGTGAGGTAAATAAACGATTCTACACAACGACAATTATCAACCGTCAACGACAAACAAAGGGGGAACCAACCATCAATGACAAATAGTATAGTCCAAAAGCCTCCGAAAGCTAGCTTTGATATCATGTTAAAGCATCCAACTCTAACACCAATTGTCAATGAGTGGAGAGGCTGCCCAGGCTCATATACTAGTTTTGGAGGTTATAATTAACCAATGTAGGACAAGCTCTAACAAATTGGATGGATACTCTTTTAGGAAGCTTGCCAAGGTGTCGATTGATCGTGTCGTACCATATCAAAAATAAGTTTATATAAACTAAGAGTTAATTACTACTCTATGAGAATAGTGGCTAAGTCCGAGTATCGTATCCACATGGACAATTTGGCTAAGTTGCTATGAATTTGATTGGTTTCTACTTTATTTTTTTAAAAAAAGAGGAAATTAGTTCGTTTGATATTGGAAACTAAATTGCATTAGGAAAACAACTAATTAAGTGATTGAAAACTGATGGAAAAAAGATCTAGGGTTTAGAATTCAGTCTGACCAGTCTGATCACGTAACAATGCTATGCATGGGCTTAGGTTACCATTGGAATCAAATGAATTATCGATAGGGCTTGCAAATCCTTTCGATAATCATCAAGGGAATATATGAGTTGTTACTATCCCATAACACACACCGTCTTACTAGTACAATCTTTCTCCTTCATGGACTGTCCAATGGCACAACCAAGCACAACCAAAGAAAACCATAATCCATCTCAGTTATCCAAGCACAACTAAAGAAAATAATCTCAGTTATCCAAACACAACCAAAGAAAACCATTCCACACCTCGTACTCAATAGATTGAAAACATTCTAAATCATTTCGTCCAATTGAACGGGTTCTTAGTTATGCAATCGATTCGAAAGACAAACCTAAGCGTAAGCATAAACAAAGGTACTTGGCGCGAGACTTCATCTTCCCCCTAGAATGGTGTTTAGCCCGGCCATGGAGATGGAGATTGAAGCTTGGTTGTAAGACGGCGATGAAATCTCCATGATCGAGTTTCCTTGCCCCTCCCTCTCTAGGGTTTTTAGAATAAGTTCAGCTCTCTTAAACAATGGTCAAAAGTTCACTTTATACTATATGCTCCAGAAAATCATCAAAAATGAACAAAACTGACAAAGTTGGGTCCTCGACCGTCCAGATGGTTTTGAATCCCATTGGACGGAAAATATAGAGCATCAGGCGTCTTCAAGGTGAATAGTGACTGTCCAAACCGAGGTCAAAACTTTCCGGACGGATTTCAATTTTTCTGCACTTTTGTCTTTGCTTATGGGCTCGTTTTGACATTTTCTGCACTTTTGTCTTTGCTTGTGGGCTCGTTTTGAGATAGTAAAAGTCCGAATTGGAAAAATTCTCTCACGAAAAGTTGTAGTCTTTAAAACCAGCTTTCTAACCCAGCTGGAATAACCTAATTTGGACAACCGAGCAGAAAGTTGTGATCAAAATACCATTGACAACCTAGCAGAAAGTTGCGATGCCACATACAGAATAGTGAGGTCAGGCGACCCCACGGAGAAAAAATATTTTGTTATTACTATATTAAAATTTTCTCTTAATTTGTAAATGACTCCATTAAAATTCGATGTTGACACCGCACTTGACAATTTTCTAATCTTTGAAACTACTAAAAGTTATAAGAAAATACCAAACGAAAGGACTAAAACCCATTTGATATTGTCACTACACAAGATAATTTTCTACTCTTGAAACCCAGTAATTGTTAAACCGACATAATACAAATCAAATGGCTAAAATACAGCTTCTCTTTAGTCTTCAACATAGAATTTTCAACACAATGGTTATTTGTAATGCCATTCTCACATGAGATGGAACCTACACATACATGGGGCCCACTTAATGTCAGAGGGTGTTACAATTAACTGTTGTATAAAAAAAATCAGTCTTCATCCCCTCCGTTCTCTTTTCGTCCCCTCGCTCTTGCAGATTTAGTGTTTATTTTTATGATTTACGTTCATCTTTATGAATGACCCCATTCTCCCGAACTCCTGGAGTCGCCATTGGGCACTCCGAATTCAAAAATTCAATTCAACTCTTGATTTTTCCTTCCAAATTGTTCTTTATTGAACTCATTGATTTCCAAAGCCTATAAACACAGTAAATTCATTAATCCGCACAAAGTAACAAGGTGGATGGACACATAAGTATAGAGTTGGGGCTTAATTGGGTACAACGTATCATCAATCTTGATGAGTTCAGTTGTGTTGTTCTGGAATGCAACCATCATGTTGTCCATCTTGGCGTGGATAAAATTATCTTCAACATTCTACCACTTCTCTAACTTGCCAATCGATTCTTTTTATTACCAACTTTGGCTTTAGAATGTGCGTTGGTAAGTTTGCTGGGTGTCCAAATACAATTGAGCTGGTGTTCAAAATTAATTCCGTCGAGTATTCGCATAACGAGATGCCCATAACTTCTATAGTATTTATTAATGTGTGAATAAAAAATTACACCTAATGCTCAATGTAGAGTCGACAATGGAGAGATCAAGAGTGATCGAAGCACTATGTGAGTAGGCGATTAAGGCCAGTACCTAGGGTCTCTAGTTTTGAGGGGCCTCAATTTTCACACATGCGCATATATGAGCATTATAAGTTTTGACTTTTTAAAACAACTTGAATTGGTAAAAATGCCTCATTCAGATAAAAAAAAAAAAAATGCCTCTCAAAATGGCACTCCATGTTTATGTAATATTTTTATTAGGATTAATCCCTGCATAAGATTGGTTACTCTTTCATATTTCACATTTTAATGTAAAATACTTAACTCTTAGTCATTTGAAACTATGTATTTGAGTAATAATTTTTCAATATGAAAAAAGCAAGAAATATAATTTTTAAATAAAAAATTTAATGCAGGTAGGTCAAACTATCATTAATCATCTGTCTCAACGAGAGAAGTCTAATGTGTTGTCTTAAGAACTTATTTTAACTTCGGTTTACATTTTCATATTTTTCTTATTCCTCTCGTCGATACAAATGATTAATAAAAAAAGAACGACGAATAAGCTAAACAAAAGATTATGAAAAAAAAGAAGATAGTTTGGTCTATTGTAATTAAGATTAAATGATGTAAGACGGCAAAAAAGGATAGTTTGATCCATTGTAATTAAGATTAAATGATGTACGATAGATTTCTTCGAATTTCTTATCGGCTACATCACGGCAGGGGGTAATTTGTTATGTAATAGGGGTAATTTGAAATTTCTCAAATGTGAGGGGGCTATTTGTAATTTTAAGAAACCTCAGAGGTGATTTTGGTAATTTACCCTTAAATTAAACTGACCGTATAAACTATAAATTATGGGTGAAGTTCTAATGTTAATGGCGGATTCTATTGGCAACCCACAAATTGCTAAATACATCCCACAGTAAAATCAAATCTTAATAATCTAAAAAAAAAAAAAAATCCTAAAAATGCTAAGTACAACCCCCAAAATTACCTTAGCCTTTCCAATTTACCTCTCCTCTCTCCACTACCAAATCACCAGCGCACCACCCCTCCTCTCTCGACCACCGGATCACCACCGCACCACAGTCACCACAACCACCATTGCATTCCTCCTCTCTTTTGCGTCCACCACTGCACCTGAGCATCCCTCCTTTCTTCCCCTTGTCTATGCTGTTGGAGATATGCCTTGAATTTCCTTATTTGGAGGATTCCTATTGTGTTTAGGACTTCCTATTGTGTTTAAGATTTTCTATTGCGCTTAGGATTTCTTATTCTGTTTAGACTTCTACGGTAATGCTTTGATTGTACTTGCTTATAAATAAGAGGCGTGGGGAATATTAGGGTTGGACTTCTTGAGTGAATCCCTTTGAGGGAGCCCCATGGGGTTCCCCGTAGTGTGTTAGGGTTTCTCAATTGTTCCATTGGTTTAGTCTTCTCTTGGGATTAGAGATATCTAGGATTTGGAGTTGTCTCTTTCGTTTATGTGAGACATTGATGCTCTGTTAGGGTTTCTCAATTTATCCCAGCCATCAAGGCCCAAACAAGCCCAGCAAGTTGCCCAAGATACCACTTGAGCGCTCAAATGAGCCTGACCCGAGCGCTTGAGTCAAGTTTCCACTTGAGCGCTCAACACACTTTGACTTAAGTGCTCGGGTCCCTTCCAGTCAGTTGCAGCAGGTGGGAGTAATCATGAATCTCACATGCATGGGAGCCTAAGCTCCCCCATAATCCAGCACTAACCTTTCTATACCACCACAAGCAACCCTTTAAACCACTCCATACCCCTCTTAACGAAATCAAATTCAAATTACACCTCTCCCCCCATTTTCCCTCTATAAATGTCCCACCTCTCTCTCACTCAACCTTCTACTGCCTTATGCTTCTCTAAAAACCAGCATACATCTACTCTCCAACCTCTCTCTAGCTAAACTCACTCATCAAAATCGTCCTCAACTCGTTCCCTCATACAAACCCATTGAAACCAAGCCTAAATCTACTTATTAAAGCCTAAAACTACTCCTACTACCTACTATAACCAGTTAACTTCATCTAGTGAGCCATCTACTACCCCAAGCACACTCAAAAACCTTGAAAACAACCTACAAATCAAGCTACATTCCATATACCTCAAGTTCAAGCCCAATTCTAGTCTAAAAGGTAGAAAAACCATGTGAAACATCACATTTTGGTTCCCTGAGGGAGACCAGTAGGATCATACAAGTTCCTTATACTCGTGTGAGGCCTACAAGGTCATAAAAGTAAAAAACAAGCTGAAAATCTTTCTATTTTACTACTAACTTGAGCGCTTAACTCAGCCCTACCTGAGCGCTCAAGTCTGTCTTTGACAGTTTGTTGTTTTGATGTCTTGATCATTTTAGTTTCTTATTTCCACAACAACTGATCTTGGATGATGACTATCTACTTCTAAAGTTGTTTATTTATCTTTTGTTTTTTTTTAAATGATCATCAAAGATCATGCATGTGGAAGAACAAGGCTAAAGGATTGTTTTGAAAATGAAAGAGGTTCAAAAGTAACATTGATTTGAGATTTGGAATGATCAAGACTCATTGAGGTTAAGAGAAAAATAGAAAGTGCTATAAACTGTCAAAGGAGTATAATCTGAGGGGTGACATGAGCGCTCAAGTCTCCCTCACTTAAGCGCTCAAGTCTCCCTCACTTAAGCGCTCAAGTCTGTTACTGTCCAGTTTCTTTTGTTGTTATTTCTAAGTTCCAGTTACCATCTCAAGTTCTTTAGGGGTGTGTGAGTTTACTGATCATCTTGATTTCTCAATATTCAAGTGTATGATCTTTGATGAATCTTTGCTCCTAAAGTCATTTGTTTATTCCTTGATCTTCATGAAATGAACATCAAGGATCATACATGTGGAGTTTGTTTACTTTGAAAGTGAAAATGATCTAAAAGGATACTTCTCTTGAGTTTAAAATGATCAAGGTTTACTGATTATATAAAAAGAGAATCAAGAAGGTGAAGCAAACTCACAGAAGTTCATAAATGTTGGAGTGACCTGAGCGCTCAAGTCAAGATTCCAGTTTGGTTCTTTTGTTGATTCTGAGCACTGACTTTCATCTTCTAGCCTCCTATGTGTGTGTGTGTGTGGTGTTATTGAATCTATATCAATCTGGTATCTCCCCCTCACCTCTTATATCACTTTCTCTTCTTTAATAAAGGTCGTACACCCGATTTTAGCCATAAGTTGAGAATCAATATTTGAATTCCATTTTTCTTTGAAAATAAACTGAAAGTCTTATGTTTGTGAAAGAGCTTCGGTGTATAGACCAAGTTTGATGTCCATTGGAATGTTAAAGGAATGAGAAGAAGAGATGACTTGAGCGCTCAGGTCTCTGACCTTTGAGCGCTCAACTCATGTCCAGAATGCCAGATTGATGTTGATTCAACTAACAGTTTGATCTACTTTGCTTTCTTTTCATAATTTCATGCTATTCATCTACTCTTTGATCTTCCTTTGTTCATAATTGCATTTTACCCTCGTTATCATCCCATTGTAAATACGCAAGCACACATATTCACTGTAGTTTCATATATTGTGCCTTATCTTGTTTACATGCTTCCCCATCCCCATATCCCGTTTGTGTGTATAAGATCAAATTCAAAATATTTTCAAATCCCACAAGTTATTGAGTATAGACCGGTTCACGGACCGGGCGAGGGGGGGTGCATTAAAACCCTTCACCTCTCTTAACCAAACCCTCGAGCCCAGAAAAATAAAGGTTTTCGCATGACCAGTAAAACCATTTTTAAAACCATTGGGCAAAACGAGTCACTTTTTTTGGTTTCTCGGGTTCATTCCTTAAACCTCGGGTGGCGACTCCAAAATCGCTTGTGGGCGTCCGCCTGACGGGTGTCCACAACTGGGCTTTGAACCCCAAAAAAACCCTAAAAACGAAGTCCGAACGTGTAGAAACAGAGTCGGTGGTCCGGACCAAACATGCTGCAAGCTTCCAATGTGTACCAGATATGTTGGTCCGGGTCCGGACCAAGGATGTTGCGAGCTCAAAAAACCTCCCAAATTCGTTGGTCCGGAACTCGCACCGGACCAAAGATGCTGCGACCAAATTTCAATTACCAAAAACCCAAAATCGAGCCAAACTTCAACAGGATGACCCTAGTATCATTCCGGGCTATCTTACGACCCCGTATCAATGGTTTTCAAGTTCTCACTTCAATCCACGTTCGTTAGTTTCACAATAGTGTCATCGTATAACCTACACCTCGTACGTCGTTCCAAAATCTCAAGCTTTGTCAATTTCTACTAAGTTAACGTGTGCTAAGCGTACGATGGCGGATACGTTCACCTCGGGAATCAACGAGGTCACTAACCATACAAGGATAGGCTAGAAATGAGGTTTTTAACATGTAATGAGGTGTAAGGAATCGATATACCAAGTACACAACCGAACAAAGCAACTGCGATCAACACGATTTTTGGGCCTTAAAGACAAAGTGTATCGATACACATTTAAGGGTGTATCATTACACACTGTTTTGGAACCAAACAGATTAACGTGTCGATACACACTCCCTTTGGACAGATTTTTGACAGAATTTCATGGTGATTTCAATGGACTTCTCATCAAGCAATTTCAAGGTCAAATATCAACACAATAAGCTAAAAGAAGATAGTACAACAACTAATTTACAAAGGAAAGGCATTGGAGAGCATGGATCAAAGCACAAATCTAATCAACTTGCTAGAAAATGGGTTTTGTAAGGATTTCCAACAAATACAAGAGAGGAAGTTCAATTGAAAGGGCAATACACACACCAACACTTCACATTCACTTAGAAGTGGTAGAAATTTCCCTACCTCAAGGTGCGGAAGCTTAGCAAGGGCTTGTAGCCTTGCAGTTATCTCTTAGTTCTCCCACAAGCGAGACCAGGGTTTGAGTCTTGGCAGAGGCGTTTGGGGTTTAAGGCTATATGTAGCTTCTAGACCCCCTATAGACTAACTCACTAACTCCCCCGCTAACCCCCCACTTATGTATATCGAATGGCAAAAAAAAAAAAGGTGCGGAAGTTTAGGTCAAAGAATGAACAAAACCCTAGCCTTCCCCAATGAGCTCTACCAAAAACACCAACTCTCGGAGTGAAATCAACGCACCCGACCTCTAGAACGCTTGTAGTTGATAGATTTAGGTTGGATCTTGGAGGAATTTGAGTGAGAGGGTGTATTTTGGAGTGGAGGTTGATGAAAATGAAGGAGAGAATAGAGGGAGAAAGCGCTGACACCTTTGTGGGGGGAGAGAAAAGTGTTTTCTCTCTCCTCACACACACCACTTATATTATCCTATGTGATTAAATGGCCCAAAATCAATCTATATCACCAAATAGCCCATGATCTAACATTTAAAACAATTCCTCACATTTTTCCCAACTATATTTTCTAAATATTTATTAAAATTACGGGTCTTTACAATTGTTTGGACTCATTCGCCCCTCGATCCGTCCCGGAGTTTATCATCCTTTCGTTTGAAATAGAAAGTGAACTTTGGATTTAGCCTTGAAGGGATGTTTGGATAGCTCTTTTTCACATTCCAGATTGTGAATATTTGGGTTATTAGTGTTTGGATATCAATTTCACAAATACATTTTCCGCTAATGCATCTTGAAAGTTGAGTGATAGAAATACAATCTAAAAAATAGTCATAGTTGCCCCTCATCTATTTACCGAATTCCAACTTGCTATGTCGTTGTTCTGATTATATATACATATATACTCTCTCCGTCCCTAAATACATGTCAATGTTCCACTATTTGGATCTCTTAAAAAAAACCTATATTTTTAATTTAAAATATTTGATATATGGATTTTGGATCTTGTTTGTTAGAGTTCACTTAGTTTTATATACAAAGATTTTAAAATTGTTAATAATGTTATAAATTACAAAATATAAATAGTGCAACTTGGACATTTATTTAGGGACGGAGGAAGTATGTATATATATTCACACCCACACAAACATACAAGCATACATTCATATATAAATATATAAATACATACGTATAATACATATTGTCATTTTTGTACTATGTTGCATTTGAAGACAATTGACATTGCATGCATTTACAATTTACATTGGTTGATCCAAAATTCTTATTGCATATTGTGGAAAACATTTTTTAGGAGAGTGGTTAATTATTTTCGAGTTTTAACTGAAATAGTTAATTGTACAAAATCTTAGTAAAAACAAGTTAACAATGCATTGTCTTTAAAATAAAAATTAAACACTCTTAGGGAAGGGAATGGATTATGGGTTCAAGACAAGGATTTTTAGATTTTCTAATTAGGTAGAATTTATAGTTTTGGGATGAATATGAAAAGAGCAAGGCTACATATAAGAATGAGATTGAGAGCCTTTGGCTTACATTTATTCTTGGTTTTCTTGTTGTGTGTCAATTCAAGAAGTTCCCTTTTCTATTCATAGGCAAAATATTCACCCAGAATTGGTTAAGAGACTCATAAAACCTCCATAATTGAGCCATGCTTAAGTTGCAAAATCTGCGTGTATTTGAAAACTTTGCATAAAACCCATAAATAAAACTTTGCATGCTCAAATCTGACAAGTTGCTTATGCAACCTGTTTTTCGCATAAGCAACTTGTCCTATTGTATTTGAAGTTTGAATTCTCCTATTGATAAAGCCTATATTTCTTATATGAATATTCATTGGTTCCATTGTTTTGGTTTGAGTTTTTTTCTTTTCCCCAATTATATCATGGATTCCCAAAATCAACAAGAATATAATTTTTGTGGGTATAATCCATAATTCTGTTTTATAGTTTTTGAAAAATCCTAGTAGATAAAGTGATTGCATTTGCATGTATTTTTAATTTTAAGCTTAACGTTGATAAGATTTGAACAATTCAAGGGTACAATAGCAAAAGATTTAAAACGTAATAAGTTAATAGATTTTTTTTTTGCAGGAAGTTAATAGAATTTGTAGAGTGGGTTGAAATCACAATTTTAAAAATAACAAAAATAAGGCATTAAACTGCCACATAGGTCACCAAATGCAAATTTTGATGGAAAAAATAGGTGAGTGGCTTGGAGATTTAAAACCCACCCAACAAATTAAAACCCTCTAACGGTAGAAATTAAAACCCTCAACGGTAGAAGTAGACAACGGTACAAATTAAAACCCTCAACGTGTTTTTAAGGGTTCCCATGAGGAATCACAAAAAAAAAAGACCGAGAAGGGCTTCATCCGAGCAGGTTTTTACGCAAACCGTAGATAAAGTTTTATGAAAAAGTGCTTGGTTGAAGCCCTTCCCGGTCATTTTTTTTTTGGTGATTCCACGCGAGGACCCTTAAAAACACATTTTAAACACATTGAATGGTTCAGATCATCAAAATTCGACCGGGAAATGGTAGGTCCGCATTTTAACAAAATGAGGGATCCCTTATTAGATCGCTACTCTCTCACACTCTCTCTCCCTCTCCCTCTCTCTCTATATATATATATATCTCTCTCTCTCTCCCTCTCTCTCTCTCTATATATATATATAGACTCTATATATATATATAGAGAGAGAGAGAGAGGAGAGGAGAGAGAACATCGTCGGAGCCCTACGCCCTCTTCCTCTTTTTCGTCATCGTCACCTTTTGAAAAGGAGGTTAGCAGCAACAGGCCACCGAGAAGGTTTGACGACGACGATGATAATGAAGAACCCACTGGAGTTATATTATCGTCTCCCTGTATCTTTGTCGTCTTTTTCACATTCCAGCTGATGCTAGATTATTTGTTTCTGCTTTTGCTCTCATATGATGGCAGGCGTCCAGCTACCTCAAATTCAGGTGACAGATCCAGTTGCCAAATATTATGGGCTGAAGCATGGGCAAGTTGTAAAAATCATTCAACCAAGTGAGACTGCATGTCGTTACGTTAAATACCGTTATATTGTTTGGATTCTGGAGGCTCGGAAACCGTTAAAAACAATTCTGGAGGCTCGAAAACTGTTAAAAATAATTCTGGAGGTTCAGAAACCGTTTTAAAAATAATTCTGGAGGCTCGGAAACCGTTTTAAAATAATTTAGGAGGCTCAGAAATCGTTAAAACAATTCTGGAGGCTCGGAAACCGTTAAAAATAATTCCGGAGGTTCGGACACCGTTTTAAAATAATTTAGGAGGCACGGAAATCGTTAAACAATTCTGGAGGCTCGAAAATCGTTAAAAATAATTCTGGAGGTTCGGAAACCGTTAAGAACAATTCTGGGAGCTTGAAATGATTTTCGGAAAATCGATTTTGTCAAAGGAGAATGCCATGGAGGACTTAAATTGAAATTTTGACAAGTAAGGGGGTTTCCTCGAAATATGAATATCAGAGGGGGAGAAGTGTAATTTTTCAAAGAAAGAAGGGGGTATACTGTACGGTGGAGCAAGTTGGACCGCACGGTTTGGATAAGAGCACCGCACGGTGCTGAGAGAGATTCATCCGGCCAAACTTCGTAACCGCTAGAATTTCTGATTCCCACGTTCTTTGTTTCAAATCTTGGTCGGTTACTTCTTTTGGGGAAAAACCAACTTCCTTTCTTGTCCGAAATTTTCTTCCTTCTCCAACTTTTCGATCACACTCATCGTTCCTTCCACAAAAAACTCGATTATGGCGAGTTTCGGTGATGATTTAAATCGGCCCACCACTTCTGATGCTAGTTCATCATTGCCGAAGCATGATGGCAGAGAATCGCCAGCCATGGAGGCCGTGGGTGTTCCAGTTTCAGGGATTCTGGGCGAAATAGGTTCGGTTGATACGAGTTTCACGGGTACCGAGCGCCACACGGTGCCGATTGGGAGTGAAGCACCTCGTACGGTGGAGGTGAGTGGGGATGGTTCTCACACGACTGAGCCCAGTGGTCAAGGATCTCATGTGGGGACATCCGGTAGTGGTTCAACGGAGATGGGTCAAGCCCAGGGTCCGATTGGTAGTAGTGTTGCTCCGGCGGTTGCGGGCGAGTTGCCGGTGAGCGGCGGTGTTGATGATCGGCCTACAGGAGGCGATAATGTTACCATGCAGGGTGGCGAGAGCAGTTTGGAACCCATGAAGGTCGACGTACTGGACACAAGTGCACGGGTTACCGAGGTGGAGATGGACATTGAGGGGGTGCACGTTCTGGTGGAACAGAGACCCGCTGGGGAGGGTGTAGACACTGGTTTTCAGGAGAGTTTGGTGTCTGGTGACCTTTCGAGTGTCTCTCTGGTTGTTGAGGTGCCGGTGAGAGGTGAGCGGACTTCAGTAGCTATCCCGGTGATCAGGAGTGACCTGGGAGAGGAGACGGTGATAGTTGAGGAGGCCCGGGCCTCGAGTAGTAGTGGTTAGGAGATGGATATCCGAGAGGAGGCACACGCTGAGGTGGTTAGACCCATCATGACGGCTTCTCAGGTTTTCAGAGGTTTGGCTCAGTCGCTGGGCACAGGGAGTGCTGTTGGTGGGGAGAGTTCTGACTCGCCGGTTGTTCCTACTGCCGTTGGTTCTTCTCGGACTCCGAGTTTTGGCTTGGCTGACACACTGGAGGGAGTGAGAGACGAGGACTTGGCGCGGATTCTTCGGGAGGATCCGACTTTTGCTGCTGTTTTGAGGGAGGAGAGAGTGCCGAAGCACGTGCAGGACGTGGTCCTGGAGGAGAGGCAGGGAGGAGTTGAGGCTGCAGGAGAGCCGTTGTCCTTAGCTGCGGAGGTGGAAATAGCCGAGAGCAGCAGGGCTCCGTTTACTCCAGAGACTTACGTGCCACGGGTGCACTTCTTTATACCGCTGGGGTGTGACGTGTACTCCTGTTCTACTGTGAGACGACTTTGCGGAGGGACCCAGAGACCCATATCTCAGCGCGTCCACTGGTATGCATTTCAGTCTATGGCATTCTGATCACTGTACTTGCTTTTCCATTCTGTATTCGCATGCTTTCATTACTATTGTCTGAGAGACTTGTATTTGTTTTCTGAATCAGCGACACACCTCCTTGCCTGTGTACGGAGGTTCGTTGGACTCCCTGGAGCGTTTTATGAGTTTGCCAGGGGCAGTGAGAGAGATAGTGGCGGGCACGGGCTTCATGGAGTTTATTCGGCTCCTGACGCCGACGCGGGTGGACCGCAAGCTGCTGAGAGCTTTAGTTGAGCGTTGGTGGGACACCACCAACACGTTTCACTTGAGGTTTGCTGAGATGACCGTGACGCCACTGGACTTTTCGGCGATCACCGGTCTGAGAGTCGGCGGGGAGCCGATACCGTTTGACTCGGGGTTGTACAGGGACAGGGCGGCCATTAGGTACTTCCTGGGGAGAGAGGTTGGAGAGGGAGAGCCCATGGTGTGGTTTGACCACTTGCCGGTCAAATGGGATCACGAGCCTGAGTCGCCGACCGAGGCGGCTCAGATGGCCAGAGCTTACTTGCTGTACTTGTTTGGTGTGTCCCTGTTTCCGAACAGGCGGTGTGGGGTTCACCTGGGTTGGCTCCCGGCACTGGCGGACTTGAGCAGGGTGTCCAGCTTAGACTTTGGAGGTGCTGCTTTGTGCACTCTTTACTGCTTCTTGGGTTCTGCTAGCCGCGGCGAGGGGACGAGCCTCGGCGGCTTCTAAAGGATGGTTGAGGTAAGATTTTTCATGCTTTCTTTTACTTTCCAGTACTTTAAGATATTGCCATGTATATTGCTGCCTCTGTTTGCTGCTGATGCCTTTAACCATGTAGGTGTGGGCTTACGAGGTGCTGGGGATGTATCCGCCAGCCAATAGACATGACGACGAGGCGGTGATTCCCCGAGCGGCGAGGTGGGACCGAGGGCACCGGGGTGCCGGTATACACGTGGGAAGGATCAACGACTTCCGCCGCTTCTTGGACCAGACTGATGGGAGTACGGTATGATTTTGCACTTGCTTTCAAACTTGAGCTTTCTGTTCTGTGTTCAACTTTCTCTGATGAAGTTGAAATTCCTGGTAGGTGAGGTGGCATGTCTGGGATGATGTCCCGGACGAGTACTTGCAGATGAGCAGGGAGGTGACACGGGGACAGGTGCTGCTGGGGTCCCCGTACTGTTGGCAGTGGTACCTGGGAGAGAGGGTGCCTCGTCAGTCCCTTAGGTTGGAGCACTTTAGGATACCAGGGCGTATCCCCCCTGGTGTACAGCGGACTGACGAGTACACGCGGGCAGAGATAGAGAGGTATACTGTGCTGGACACTGAGCTTCCTTTCAGCAATTCCTCGGACTGGGAGGCCTTTCTAACAGAGGACCTGGACCTGGCTAGCTTCTTGGACGTGGAGACGCTTATAGCAGCCACTGAGACTGCCTTGCCAGTGTTGAGGAGAGAGGTAGAGGTCCAGACAGCTGGAGGGATGATAGGAGTGGTGGACATTCCTTCAGTTGCGCCCCCGCTTGACCTTACTTCCGTTCAGGTAACCTGTAAAAAAGAAAGAAAAATACAACTTAGTTTGCATTCTCTTAAAGCATTTATTTGGAGTACCTGTGTAACGCTTTTTTTTTTGCTTTGCAGATCCCTGCCAGCTGGGCGTCAGAGTCCTATCAGCTGATCCTGGATCTTGAGGCTTTAGTGCGCCGGCTGATGATAGGCGATGGTCCTATAGTGCATCCTGGAGCTGAGCCGGGAGTGGTGATCCGAGAGAGCGGACCTGGCAGAGGCAGAGGTGCCAGAGGCGGTGGAGGAGCTTGGGGAGCTAGAGGTGGAGCCCGCGGTGGAGTCAGTGTCAGAGGCGGTGACAGAGGCCGAGGTGCCCGGGGGGCTGACAGAGGTAGTGGCGCAGGCAGGGCTGCGGGAGGAGCGAGCAGAGGAGTTGGGCGTAGAGCTGGTCGTAGCCCTTCTGTTGGCAGAGGGACTTCTCAAGTAATTCTTTTGCCTTGTTACTTGTGTTTTTTGTGCTTGCAAACTTGTATATCAGCCTTGTATACTGATGAAAATTGCTTTGGTTATGCAGAGTATGTCTCCACCTCTGAGGTCAGAGCTCAGGAGGGCGAGGCGTGCTGGAGGTGGCCCTGTAGCTCCTCCGTTTGACAGAGAGCTTCGAGGCCGCCAGTCTTCAGCTGAGAGACTGGGAGGGAGTGTACCAGGAAATCCAGCTCCACCGTCACGGTAGACGTTCAGGCAGGGAGAGACTGATAGCAGCGAGGACGAGGACGAGGACACGGGTCCTGCTGAGTCGGAGGAGTTCAGACCACGGGTCCAGAAGCGGGCTCGTTCTTGAGTAGGTAAGTCAGGCCTGCATGCCTGCTTTTGACTTTAGGGCGCCTGTTTGCCCGTTTTTATTTTTATTTCCATGGATGCGGCCTGTGGGCCGTGGTAGTATTGATGATGATATTGGGCCTGTTTTGCCTCTAGATAGATGCACATTTTATTTGATATGGATGCTTGCACACAGTTTTATAGAAATCAGCATTTCGTTATGTAAAATGATTCACATTAACAAAGACTTGAATCTAAAAACCAAATCTAGCACTTGAGAGTGTGTGAGATACTGTGGGGAAATGTATGTATGGGAATCTTGAGACTGGGAGAGACACGTGAATTGATTCGATAGAATTTGGACACCTCTGGCTTTTTGTAGGAAACCGGAAAGAGAGTGAAATGGGAGGAATGTAAACGCCCCGAAACTTGATAATTTGGCCCGGTTAATCATACAAACCCCGGAAGTATGCCACAATGCTTGCAAGCCCAGCAAATTTGAGCAAATCTTGAAAAGTTGCGATTCGGTGTGCCGAAACTCAGTTTTTGGCGGGCCCGGGCCTTCCAAATGAACAGAAACTTGATGAATCCATGAAACATGCTTGGCACTACTTTCCCAAGCTTGAAAACGTATGATACGCTCTTGCTTGAACTGAATATCTCGAGAATTGTAGAAAAAGTCCCGAAATTTTGCCCGAATTTCCGTATCCGGGGTTTTCGGTGTATCCGTCCATCGAGACGTTCTTGAAAATACCAAACAATTCCTCCACTAAGTCTTGGACACTTATTTGGAGTTGTATGTGCAAGAAAAGTGGCCAAAAGTAGCATGGAATGGGTCCCGGAGGGCTAAAGTTGAAATTTTTGGCCAAGAATAGCCATTGACACCGTGCGGTGTTGAAATAGGTGCCGCACGGTGCACTTGTTGATGCCGTGCGGTGCTGAGTTTGGTAGGTCCACCTCTGACATTGTTTTGCTTGCAGTCTGACTTGTGTTTTGACCTCCCGAGGTATGTTTGCACGTCCAAGAGCCTTGAAAGGCTACACCTAATCTATCTTGAGGAAACTTCCAACTTTTGCTTGACCTTCGCACTTCCCGATGTGACATGCTTCTCGAGGCGCGCATTTTTTGAGATTTTTGAACTTTTCTTGCTAGAATGGCTATAAGTAGCCTTGCTTCCATGGTATTTTCATCCTGAAAAATCATTCTCCATACCTCCTTCCACATTCTCTCAATGGCTGTCAGTATCTCGGCTTTGGTCCGCCCTTGGCTTGACGAACTTGATGGCCTGGGCTGGCTGAACTTTCGTGACCATAGGTTGGCATCAATGCGTTACATTCGGGATGTAACCATACGTCCTGAGTTGCTCCATGCTGCTGTTTGCTTCTGGGATCCGGAAGTGCATGTGTTCCACTTCGGCTTGCAAGAGTTATGCCCCACGGTGGAAGAGTTCCATGCGTACCTTGGAGGTTTCGACTTGGAGACGCCAGTCATTCCTCTTCAGGGTGTGAATTATGCTAATGTGCTGTCTTCAAAACTGGGTTTGAGCAAGAATGCGGCAAAGTCTATGATCCAGGGAGGTGTGCTGAACGTCCCGCGCTTGATCAACCAGTTCCGTCCAGAAGGCTTTGCTTTGTGTCTTGTGATCTTAGTGGCATTCTTGTTTGTCCGTTCAGATCATCAGGCAAGTGCTGCATTGGTGGGAGTGGCCAGGCAGATTGAGGAGCGTAAGGATGTAGCTCCAATGGTTTTGGCTGAAACTTTGATGGGCTTGGATGGAGTCCATGTTGGCAGACCAATATTTTTGAAGGAAGTGTTTTGCTCCTACATGTAGGTTTCTCACTCAGCTCTCCTTTTTCAGGTTTTGCACTCGTTCTCATTTTACCTCAACGCTCGGTTTTAGGCTTTCTATGGTTCCTTACTTGTCTTTTCTCTCATGTAGATTTGGCTGTGTGACAAGGCTGCTCTTCTGGAGGCAGTGCCGCGAAACAGGATGCATGAAACACAGGGTTTCGTTCAGAGGGATTACCGGGAGTTTCACAGGAGTGTTCCAGGTTGGGTGCAGGTGCTTTCTCAGCTGAAAGAGGACACAATTCTTGGCGCTTGAACTGGCTGACTCATCCCACCATGACAATGAGCAACATGGGACGTCATCGAGTAGTGCTAGCAGGTCTGACCTGCGGACCTTTTACATTCCGTACCGTATTCTCCGACAGTTTGGAGTTAGTCAAGCAATACCCTTGGTATATCCTGAAGACTTTGCCGTGCCCTACTTCAATCATGCAACAATCCAGGCTTATCAGCGTTTTTGGAGGGAGCGTGTCACTGTTCCCAGAGATCAGTATTCCAGCATTTTGCTTCCGGGGCGTTACAAAAGGTGGTTAACACGAGAGATTGCAACAAGAGAGAATGGGAATCAAATGTGACTTTTGCTTTAGTCTTAATGTACCCGAAATAAATTGTTGACCCCTGACATGTTTCATGTGGGTCGAAGCTTTGCTTATGTTGTGTTTGAAAGATTCATGCTCAACCATGTAATCGAAGAAATTAGTTTGAATAAAAGTGAATTATGAAAATTTTCTGCTTTGATTCTCATTGATTGTGATTGTAAGCGCGAATGACGGCTGTGGATCAACTCAAGAGATGTTTCAAAAGATTGCGACCGATCCTCAGTGTGAGGATGCCTACGTATCCTTTAAGAAAGGAATCAGGTCATGACGTAGTTCATGCCTAAAATTGTTGGTTAGGGTTCACTCGAGTATTTTTCCTCTCCTTTTGCGCTCTAAATTTTGCCTAGTACCGCCCTTTCGAGTTTTCGGTCTAGCGAGCTTTCAATTGATTTTGTCTTGAATTTTGCCTAAGCCGCCCAATGTGGGTTTTCGACTTAGCAGGCTTGCTCTAACTTTTGCCTGGCACTGCCCGCCCTTGCGGTTTTCAGTCCAACGAGCTTCTCTCAGGGGTAGTATCTCTTAAGTTGATCCATGTTGACCAATGTAGAGAATTCGTTACCGTCAAGATCGATGAGCTGAGTTGCGCTTCCAGACAGAATTTTCTTGATGATGTACGACCCTGCCCATTTTGGCCGAAATTTCCCACGTGGATCGAAAACTGGAGGGAGCCCGGATCTCCTTCAGAACCATGTCTCCTTCTTGCAAATTCCTGGGTTTGACTTTCTTGTTGAAAGCGCGTGCGATTCGGCGCTGATACCCCTGAACGTGATATAAGGCTTTGAGCCTCTTTTCATCGAACAGCATGAGTTCTTCAAACCTTGCGCTTTGCCAATCAGCTTCTTCGATGTCTGATTCTATCATGACCGCAGAGAAGGTACTAAAAGCTCGATAGGGAGAACGACTTCCATACCGTAAACCAAAGAATAGGGTGTTGCCCCTGTCGGAGTACGGATAGACGTCCGGTATCCCCAAAGTGCTAACGGCAGCTGCTCGTGCCAATTCTTTGCAGACTGGATAGTTCTTTCCAGTATTGACTTGATGGTTTTGTTGGCAGCTTCCACAGCTCCGTTGGTTTGCGGCCGGTAGACGGTCGACTTGTGGATCTGAATCCCAAAATCTTCGAGAACTTCCGCAGCTCTACCTTTGAAATGAACACCATTGTCAGACACGAATGCGTGAGGCACGCCATACTGGTAGATGATGTTTTGCTTGATGAAGTGAGCGACCTGAACTGCTGTAAGAGTGGTGTATGAGGCAGCCTCAACCCATTTGGTGAAGTAGTCGATGGCGACTAGAATGAATTTGTTCCCGTTTGAAGCAGCTGGGGTAATCTTGCCGATGACGTCGATGCCCCAGGTTGAGAAAGGCCAGGGTGAAGTCATGGAGTGTAGCTCTGATGGCTGTATGTGCATGAGATTGGCATGAACCTGGCATTTGTGACACCTCCGTACATATTCGATGCACTTAGTTTCCATCATAGACCAGTAGTACCCTTGTCGCAGGACTTTCTTGGCAAGCATTGCCCCGTTCATGTGAGGGCCACAGACTCCGTTGTTGATTTCTTCCATGATTCTGGTTGCTTCTTCGCCATTTACACAAAGCTTATGCATTCCGCAGTGGGATCTTCGGTATAGCCTGCCCCCGCAGATAATGTAGTGAGATGCTAGCTTTCGGAGAGCTATCTGGTCATTCTTGTCAGTTTCAGCCGGGTATTCGCCCTTTTCAACGAAGTTCCAGATATCGTGGTACCAAGGAAGACCATCGTCAGGCTCATCAATGGCCATGAGGTACTCATAAACGGGCTTGTCCCTTTGCTCAATCATGATTGGTCGGAGTTTGACTCCATTGGGTATCTCCACCATGGAGGCTAATGTTGCCAAAGCATCGGCGAATCGGTTGTTCAATCGAGGCACATGCGTGAAAGTGACCATCTGGAATCATGGAATCAGATCGTCAAGGTCCTTATGGTAAGGTTTCAACTTGTCTTCCTTGACCTTCCAGTCGCCGTTTGCTTGTGAAACTACCAAGTTAGAATCTCCGATTACTGCCAACCTTTTGACACCGATTTCGAGGGCAGCTTCCATCCCTACGATGCAAGCCTCGTATTCTGATTGATTGTTGGTGACTTCGAAGTTTAGCTTGAATGCAAGAGGAATGTGTGATCCTTCTGGAGAGATCAGCAGAACTCCGATTCCGAACCCTTTCTGGTTGGCAGCCCCATCAAAGTATAACAACCATACATCATTGGTTGTTGTCATAAGATTCTCATCGGAGAATTCGAACTCTACATCTTCTGGACCTTCTACCGGATGATCGGCCAGAAATTCAGCGACAACCCTTCCTTTCACAGACTTCCGAGTCACGTATTTGATGTCAAATTTAGCTAGTAAGAGCATCCAGCGTGCCAGCTTACCAGTGAGGGTCGGCTTCTCAAACAGGTATTTGAGAGGGTCCATTCGAGAAATTAGCCTCACTGAATAGGCCAACATGTAGTGCCTTAGCTTCTTGGAAGCCCAAATCAAAGCCCAGCAAACCTTTTCCAGAGGAGTGTATCGTTCTTCGCACCTTAACATCTTCTTGCTGATGTAGTAGACTGCTTTCTCGCTTCCGCCTTCACCTTCTTGTGCGAGCATGCATCCCATGGCTGATGGGGTAACAGATAAATACATGATGAGAGGTTGCCCCGGTGTTGGTGGCATGAGTACCGGAGGGTTCTGAAGATAACTTTTGATGGCCTCAAAAGCTCGCCGGCATTTGTCGTCCCATTTGAATGGCATACCTTTCTTGAGTAGTTGAAACATCGGCTAGCAAGTTGAGGTCAACTTGGCGATGAATCTGCTGATGAACTGAATTTTCCCGAGAAAACTTCGCACCTCCTTTTCTGTCCGGGGTGGTTCCATTTCGAGAATAGCCTTAATCTTGGAAAGATCTATCTCAATGCCTCGTGTGGTGATCATGAATCCTAGCATCTTTCCAGCTGTAACTCCAAATGCACATTTCTCAGGATTGAGACGCAACCGGTATTTACGAATCCTTTCAAAGAACCTTCTGAGTGCGGGTAAGTGCCCTTCTCTTTCTTTGGCTTTGTCGATCATGTCATCGACGTAGACCTCAACTTCCTTGTGAATCATGTCATGTAATAACGTTGTGGCTGCCCTCTAATAGGTTGACCCAGCGTTCTTTAATCTGAAGGGCATGACCCTGTAACAATAAGTGCCCCACTCTGTGGTGAAAGTAGTCTTCACGCGGTCTTCGGGAGCCATGAGAATTTGGTTGTATCCGGAGAAACCATCCATGAAAGAAAGGAGTGCGTGTCCAGCAGTGTTGTCCACAAGTATGTCTATGTGGGGTAACGGGAAATCGTCTTTAGGACTGGCCTTGTTCAGATCCCTGAAGTCTACACAGACCCGAATTTTTCCGTTCTTCTTGGGAACCGGAACAATGTTTGCAACCCACTGAGGGTATTCTGTTACCATTAGGAACCCGGCGTCTATCTGCCTCTGAATTTCCTTCTTGATTTCTAGCACCCAATTCGGCCTCATTTTCCTCAGCTTCTGCTTGACAGGCTTTGCATCTGGATAAAGTGGGATTCGATGCTCCACAATCTCGAGGTCGATGCCAGGCATATCAGCGTGTGACCATGCGAAAACATCCTTGAATTCTTTAAGGAGATCCGAGTGGGCTTTGAATTCTTCAGGAGACAATCCGGAACCAATTTGAACCATGCGCGGATCGTTTTCAGTTCTCAAGTTTATAGAAACAATTTCTTCTTTTAGAGGCTGAGCATACCTTTCGTCTTCCCTTTTGATTAGAGATCGAAGTTCTTCCGGAATTTCTTCCTCGAATTCGATCCCCTCATCGTCGGGGTCAACACAATTTATTTTGGACACAGCAAGGTAAGCAAAGTCTATTTCATTGATAGCAAATGCGGGGGGCCCAGGGGCGTGATACATGAGAGTGGACTCAAACTTGAAAGAAAAGTGATGATGCGGGGGAATGACAAATACATGTTCTGGTTCAGACTCAGACTCGGAGTCGGTGCTAGACTCAAATTCAGTGCTAATGTAAGTGATTCTAGGTACAAAAGTGCAATTTTTATAAACATCATTGGCATCCACAATGAGTGTAGTGACATCTCCAAGGGCATCCTGGCTCAGCATCATCAGCTCTACCTCCTCGGCAAGCTCCAAATCAGGCTTTAAATCAAACAGCATTGCAGTAGGCCCGCCTTCTCCTGTACCTATCAGACTTTCTTCCTTGAACAGCGATTGAAGATTCCCTGAGTCAAGAGTTTCAATCCAGTCAACTTGGAGTGCCTTAACCAGTTCTTCCCTCTTCTCGGCCTCATCGTCACTGTCCCAAGTGTCGTTTGCAAATATTTCAAACCCTGGCAGCTTGGTTTTTGTTTCCATGTCCCAAAATGGCTCTGGTTCTCCCTGGTAGATAGGTTCTGGAGCTTTCACAAATTGAATGGGCTTCTTCTTAGCACAAGTTTGCGCCTTCTTTCCCTTCTTTGGTTGTCAGATGATTCATAACCGAGACCGAAGCGATGGTTATTCATCGAAAACTTGGGGAATTCAGCCATCCCCTGATTGTTTAGACCTAACCCCAAGCCGGACAGGTACTCCATCTTTCTCATCATTTCTAGAGCAGTAGAGCTCATCGAGAAGTCTTCATCCATTTTGGCGGTAAGAACCGATCCAGAAGTGTCGAAGGAGAAACCACCAAGGGTGACGTCTTCTTCTCCGTGAGCAATCTCAAGCAATGGTGCGTTGTCGGGGATATGGGGACGGATCCCTGAATCTCCGTGAATAGTTAAAGTTCCTGTGGCCAGACCAAGTTGGATTTTTTGGTGCAGGGAAGAAGGTACTGCCATGATATCTGATCGATGGAGCCAAGGCCTGCCCAGCAGCAGGTTAAAAGATGATGGGATGTCGAGCACATGGAACTCAATGTCTGCTTTGAAGATTCCAATGATTACTTCTATCTGGATGATTCCAGCTACATCCTTGCGCGTGTTGTCATATGCGCGCACTCCAAGGTTGGACGACTGAAAGTCTTTGTTCTTGAAACCGAGACAGTAGGCTGTCCGCAGGGGACATACATTCAGTGCAGATCCGTTGTCGAGCAGGACGACTGGGACCCATTTTCCCATGCACTTTAGAGTGATGTGCAAAGGTTTGTTGTGACCGGCTCCCTCTGGGGGTAAATCCTTTTCAGTGAAGGTGACAACATGCTTGGCACGAGTGGGGGTAAGCAGGGCTACCATAGTTTCTGGAGGGATATCAGGTGGTACCTCCATATTAGACAAAGTTTTGATTAGCTTTTGACGATGTTCCTTGGAGGAGGAGAGCAGACCCCAGATTGAGACAGATGCTGGAGTTCTTTCAAGCTGCTTTTGGACTAGTTGTTCCGCAGTTGCCCGGTTCCTTTGAGGTGGCTGAGTAGTGACTTCGGGTTCAATCGTAGTCGAGTTTTCCTGAACGGGCTCGTCCCAAATGAATTTTCGGGTTGAATTCGGTGTGGGACGTTTCCCCGAAGATTGGCTGGTTGGTAGATTCGACCACTTCTTGTCACCCTGTTGACGGTGTCTTCCCAAAGTTGTTGGTTTTCACCCCAGAAATCTGCAAATCCTTCACCGACTTTGCGCTTGCCAGCTCGGATGGCTTCTCTTTTCTACTCGTGATTCTGATCTTCAGACCATAAGTCAGTGAAACTGTCTGGAGTTTTCTGACTACTGATCTCAACTGTTTCTAGCTTTGCTCGTAGATCTGCTACCTCTGAATCTTGTCAGAAAGACTGATCGAGCATGGATTTATTGACTGTCCACACTTCGTCGCTGCCGACCCCGGATGTCAACAATCTCATCTTTGCTCCATGTGGTTGTCTGCGGACCAGTGCTCAGAACTGATAGGAAGGAATCACGCGGAAATGGTGCGGATGGCCGCAGTAGAGACTCACTGATAATGTGTGCCTGGGGAAACCAATCATGATCACTGAAGACAGTCTCGATGGCTTGAGGAAGTTGAGACGGCGAAGAGCTGTTTGAGAGGTTGTGCTGGACTCCCTCGTTTCTAGAGTTGAGATGATTTTCAGATTCCCTAAACAAGGTTGGGAGTGAAACTGTATTCAAAGGGTCAGCACATGTTGCTGCTTCCTCGACTTGACTGATACCAAAGCTTTCCGGTACGTGAACAGATGGCTTGTCATGAAATTCTGAGACAATATATTGGGTCGGGTCCCAAGAGACTAGCAAAGAACCGAACAATGCTTGCTGGGAATCTTCCCACTCCTGATCGTTCATGGCCCATTCACCTTGTTCTGCGAGGTCACCCCATTTGAGTTTGGGCTGCCGTTCAAAATTTCCAATGGCATGGACTTCCGGATTCTCTGGTATTGTGACAAAGGGTCTTGCTTCCGTGACTGGCACAATGTACAGGCTGGGATTGAACTGGTAAAGGTCTGGGCCTTTTGAAGTGGAGCTGAAGGATATCTGGTTGATTTGGATATTCTGTTTGTGGTCAGGCAAGGGATTGGAAATAGTATTGGGCTTTTGCTTGGGAATTGGAATGGTTCCGTCATCAACAAGGTCTTGGACTATGTGTTTGAGGCGGATACAGTTGTTGGTATGATGGCCGGGCATTTGGTGGTAGGCATAGTAGACATTGGGATTGAGGTTTGAGGAAATTTCCTTGGGCGGATCAAGAGGCTTGATGGCATTTTTCTCAAGGAGCTTTTTATAGACTGTGGTAAGAGGGAAAGGGAATTGGTAGAATTCTCTTTTTGGCTGGGATGTATTTTGGAGAGGCCGTGGCTGGGCGGCTATTTGATTAACTGGCTCGGTTTTGACCGATCTGGGATTGGAGGAATTGGCTTGAGTTTGGTGATAAGTATTGGGTCCGAACAGGGTATTGCTGTTACCGGAGTAAACTCGTTTGGGCCGAGAAGCTGACTCACCTTTGTCAAATATGCCAGTGCGAATTGCGTCTTCAACAGCAAGGCCGGCTTCATAAAAAGTTTTGAAGTCGGCGGAGGTCTGAAAGAGCACCAAATGTTTAGCAAAGTCCGGTTCCAAGTTCCGGGTGATAATTCTCATCTGCTCTTTTTCCGAGGGCCTATCTATCATCTGAGAAGCTTTCCCCCTCCAGCATTTGACAAAGTCGGCGAAAGACTCGTTCTTTCCCATCTTTGTAGATTCCAACTCCTGAATGGTCATCTCCAGTTGAATGTTGTAGTTGTACTGAGCCACAAAAGCTGCCCCAATATCTTCCCAAGTCTTTTTCTTGGAATTGTTCAAGTTCAGAAACCAACGGAGTGCGGGCCCCGTCAAAGTTTGCTGGAACATCTGAGCCATGGCATTTTTCTGCACATCATACATGGATAAGGTACCTACATATGTTTGCAAGTGCGCTTTTGGATCGCCACTTCCATCAAACTTGTCCAAGTCAATTGGCTTGAATTTGTCAGGCAGCTTGTCATCGGGGAACATGCATAGTTTTTCCATGTCAATGCCTGTAGCCGCGATCTTTTCTTGTTTCTGGACTGATTCCTCCAGTTTGGCTACCTTAGCCATCATAGCTTCCATCCCCGAATTTGATGATTCCCCAGACAGACGGGAGGTCACATCTTGAATCATGATCATCATCTGAGCCATTTGCTTGTTGTTGGTGGCTCGCTGATCTTCCAAGGCTTCTTTGAGAATCTGAACCTCGGTTTTCTCTGATTGTTCTGTAAGTCTTGGCCATAACTGGAAGGCTAGTTGACTGTTTTGCTCTTGTCTCAGTTCGAATTAATTGTTGTTGGGGAGTTCGAGCCCAACCAAGGTGCATGAGTATTCTTGCTTTGCCAATGGTTATGTACTGATGGTATGAACAGATTGAATCAAATGATGATGTACATGCAATCTATTTACATGAATGAGATGCAATGCATGATGCAGGATTGCCCCAAAAATTTCCGATTCTGCTGAATATGTCCAAGATTTTGAAAACAACGGCCGGACCGAGGTTGCCTACGTATCCCCGTGGAGAGGAATCAGGCCGTGACGTAGTTCGGGACTGCAATTTTAGGCTTTTGAAGCTTTTGAAGAAAGATGTCTTTTTTTCATTGAAGTGTCACCTCGGGGGTGGTACAAAAGAGTTCCGGTAGACGGAAAAAGTGTCACTGCAGGAGTGATACAAAAGAGTTCCGGTAGACGGAACAACAGACTCGATAAGCAAAGTACATGCTATTACAGACACGATAATTAGCCAGTACTGAAAACAACAACGGACTCAATAAGCAACTGCAACAGACAGCATTCAAACTGGGCAACTGATGCTGGCTTTATTCCAAAAGGCCCTGGATGGCTTGATAAGACCTGGTGGCTGGCACACTTTCACTTGTTCCGATTGCAACTTCATGGGATAGGATGAGTTGGAGTAAATGGGTTGGATGGTGAACTGGCTTCACCAACTTTCTTCTTCCCTTTGCGGGTCCTAGCTTCTTCCTCCTCCTGCTGTTTCTCCCAGGCATACTGTTCTTCAAGCTGTTTGGGTGACATGCCATCGTTGTTACAGAGGCATTCTTCATAGCATTCATCACAATCACACACATCCCAGTATTTGTGACCAGTGACTGGGTCAGCAATGTAGTACACAGGCTTGCCCTCCTCATCGAGGTACTTGACTGGAGGCATGACACTGAAGTCGTCGTCTTCCTCATACATGACGGTGATTTTGTCGGGAAGCACTTTTGGACTGCTATCCGGGGTAATGTAAAACTTCCAGCCTGAGTGGCTGTCAGTGTCATCCCACTGGTTTGGTACATCTGATGGCTTAAGTTCGGGGACTGGATCAACCCGTTTGTAGAGCTTCTCACCTTCGGGGGTCTGCTCAGGCTTGCATTCCTCAACAATCCAGGTAGGAGCGTTGTGGTGAGTGGTGAAGGTAGACTTGAGTCTCTTGTTGCTTGATTGATCAGCCATTGTTCTGACAAAAAGTACTGATTTTATTTTGGAAAAAGGCAAGGCCTAATTGCAGTAATTTTGAAAAATAGGATTTTGAAATGTCCAGCATAATGAGAGATTGTCGGGGCAATCTTCAGGTGAGTGAAGTGATAGTCTAGGGCCAATCTAATGTGTGTATGCATGCAACATGAGAGCAGTATATACAAAAGGCAGTAAGCAGGTAGCATGATATGTGCAAAAAGCGGTAAACAGGCAGCATGCTGACAGGATATGGAAGAGCAGTAAACAAGTAGCAGTATATCAGATAATCCTACCATGTGGGTCCTGTCTTAGGTTGGAAGGTTCTACGGCTATCTATGTGCAGAGGCCGGTTTTGGTTTAAGGGGCTTCCCCAAACTAGAGCCAAAATTTGCCTCCCCTTTGCACAGAATACTGACGTGGCAAGGGTAATAACGGCAGGCTGACTCATCATTGTCCAGGGTTGTCGAGAATCATGGGATGTCCTAACACCAGCAAGCTAGGTAGGGTAACCAGGACGCAGCGGCGGGGCTAGTAACCATGCACGTGCAATGCAAAAGTTTAACAATAAAATATTTTTCAAAAATCCCACAAATATTTTTCAAGCTTGGCTCGCTTTTTAAATTAATCAAAACTTTGAAATCTTACACAGGCAAACAACCGGAAAAGCTCCAGTCCGGATTGATCGGGCTCTCACCCTGACATCATTCCTTTCTTTGACATTGCGAAGCATGTACGTTGTGTCAAGTTTTCAAGGGTCGTTTTACAAGTGTAAAATGCCAAAAATAAAGATTAATTTAAAATATATCGATCCCCAGCGGAGTCGCCATTTTGTGGACGGTCGGTAAAACCAGCCCACGCTTTTGTTGTGAAAACGAGGCAAATTAAGGGAAAGAAGAAAATTTAGAGTCGCCACCTGGGGTTTAATTTTTAGAAAATGTTAGGTACCCGAGGAACCGTTTAGAAAAATAATGACTCTTTTTTGTGCCGCTGAAAAGAGGTTTGGTCTGCGAAAAATAGAAATTTAGGTTCGGGAGCCAGGTTACCCGCGGGGAAGGTTTTCTTTGAAAAATGCACCCCGCGTGCCCGGAATTTTCCGGTCTTTACTAAATATTTGTGGGATTTTTCTAAAAAAGATTTTATTAGAAACTTTATTCATATAAACAGTTTATAAGTAAGACAAGAGAAAATAATGTGCTAAAGCAACAAACAAATCACATAATATACGAATTGATATCTAATGTCATAAAATAATAAAATGAGGGGACGTAAATGTTTGAAATGGAAATGGAGGGGGTCGACTGTAATAACCCTACTGGTTTTTTTAAGAAAACAAAGCATCGGGTTTCAGAAAAACAGAGCACTGAAAATTTATTTCCATTGACGCCGTACGGCGTAGAAACTTACACCGCGCAGTGCAACCTTGATACCGTACGGTGTCACTGTCCGTTGCATTTTCAAAAAATTTGGTTTTCGTCAGAAAGGGACTTAGACTCTGTTTTTGGAATGAAAACTATAAGTTTCTATACTTTAAAAGAATTTGGAAGAGGATTTTGATAATAAAAAAAGGAATGTATCTCCATTGAAATTAAAGCGGATGATTATGGATTAATCACCCGAATGATTTTCAGAGATTTTGTGGTAATAAGAAAATTACCATTTTTGTTGAAACACAATAGACTTCCAAACTTGGGGAGAGTATTGAAGACTCATCCAAGTATGGAATTCTCCCCTCACATTGCCGAATTCAAGGAATTCGAACAATGAACATTGATTTATACCTTCGGGATACTTCTCTGGATCAAATGCTCGGATGAGCCGCTGGGTTTACAATTTCAAATATGATTATTTGGAACGGCAACCTTTGAGAGTTGATGAGAGACAAATTTTCGGTTAGTTCGTACGTGAGTATGTAGCTAGCTGAAACCGTTCAGCGGAGGTGGGTATATATAAGCGAGGAGGTGTCGTACTCGTCTACCATGGGTGAGATTCGTACGCAAAATGATGGGCTTTTGCCGTGTTACGCGAGGGAATTGAGCTGCTGGGCAACCCGGGAATCAAGGAGATGGGACAAGGACACCGTGCGGTGCCAAGAAGTGTGCCGTATGGTATAGCCAAAGAGGTCGTACGGTATCAAGGGTTTTTTGGGCCGTACGGTTCTGAGAAGAAAGCCGTACGGTTCAGGTGTTTTTGGGATTTTGGCTTTTTTGACTCATTTGACCCGTGGGACCGTTCCGAGGTATATTTCGTGTTCTTTCATCATCGGGGATGCACAAGTCATAAAAAATTGGGGTGTCTACAGAGGGCTAACTAGAGCAGGTTGTGGTGCGAGACTGGTAGTTGTGAAAGACCGGTCAGATGGGGGGGGGGGGGGATTTGTTGTCAAGCAATTTGTCGAGGGTCATAACCAC
>JAXBDA010000229.1:0-101995 GCA_036023075.1 Gaultheria prostrata | reverse complement strand
CAACGGGTAAAATTGGAAGAGGGGAAAGTAATTGTTGCTGATTTCAGGAGGTGGGTTTTCAGAGTTAAGTTTTGTGGGGAAATTTGGGTTTTGGATTTTTCAAATTGGATAAAGTCATTCCGTTGTAGTGTGATACTATACCACATCGTGGTTTAGGGATATATAATGTAGTTTGCAGGTTACGTCTTGGGTTGGATTCCTATGGACATGATATCTCCCTCAGTTTAAACTCTAACCTCTACCAGCATACTAACGATATCTAATATTCGTTAATAATAAAAAAGTTGATTTTCTCAACCTCTGTTTGCCAATTGATCTCTGAAGATAATTTCTAGAATTTCCAATCTACTCATCATGTAATGCTATATCTTTCCTTGATTGATTCAGTGGCACCACATTTGCTTTCTTGGATTTGTGCTATATTTTTCCAGTTCATTTATATTTCCCTTGCTGTGCCAATTGATCTCTGTCCCCGTAGCTCCTCGGTTCTTGGAGGTTTAGGGGGTCACTGTTTCAATGGTATTCTGAGCGCAACCACTTTGTGCATATTGCCAAAGGTTAGGTCTGTCATCAACCATCCCCCACCCATACCCCCAAGGATAGGGGACTAGGTGGGTTCTGTTATTGTTGTTGTATTTACATTTCCCTTGCTGTGCCTTTTCGTTGAATAGTTTTAATTATTTGGAAGATGAAATCTTGCACTCCTTTTTCTTTCATAGATTACTTCATAGACAAGATCTATGTAGATCATCAACCTCCATCAGGGTCTTTCATTTCTAGATCAGTTCAACTCATATTAAGCACAATCAAAGGTTTGTTTGTGTTATCTGTTTGAATTTGTAACTATGCCCTATATATTCCGAACTTATTTGTCATTTTTTTATGGAGTGGTTTGTTGAGTATCCCACTTTTTTAAACCAAAACACTCAGTATTGTTAGGAAATTATAAGAAATGTCAATGTCGCATCTTTCAGCGCATTTTCTTCAATATATATCAGAGGATTCAATAGTACTCTCGCTTTCACATCTTATTTGGCATGAAGGATATAACCAAGTGCATTTGCTGTTTTATTTCCATTTATTGCAAGTTGGCCTTCGGGCAAATAACCACTTAAATTACATTGCACCTTCTCTTCAACAACTTTCTAGACTTGAAACCAATGGGCATGACTTTTCTGGATGCTTTGCCGCAGGTGCTGGAGGAGACTTCAAATATATTTCGGAGGCCGAAATTAATCCGGACAAGGTCTATCGGTGCTGGTTGATGGTGGATCTAATGGACTTTGTGGTGTGATGAATATGGATAAATTGGGTGTTGTGTTTCGGTCTGCTAAACTGAATGTGATGGAAGTTGTAAACCTAAAGATTGTAGTGGATGGAACTCGGCAGCAGTAGTCTTGGAAGGCAGCTGCAGCTTGGTGTCTTGTGAATGAAAGGGGATACGTTCAAGATCAAAGTTTGGAGAGGGTTTTGCCTTGGTCTGCTCTATTGGCCGAAGCGCTTGCTGTGCTTAAGGCGTTGGAGTGGGTGAAATCAAAGGGTTGGCGTCAAGTTGAAGTTCTTACGGATAACTTGCTCCTGGTTGTAGGCCTTGGGAAAATGTTAACGTAGGCCTAGGGAAAATGTTAGCGTGAATGCTGTTGTTTGGCCTATTTTGTTTGATATTGTTTGTATTTCCAAATGGTGCGACTTCACCATGTATTGTTCCATGCAAAACTCCCTCTCAGAACTGACTTCACCATGTACTGTTCCATTACATTTCATTAAGTCGTAGACATATGGAGTATCATAACTATTTCATAGATCGCAAACATCACAAATAGACCGTAAGTTTTAAGCTAACGGGTGTCACCGAACATGCAAATCGCGTAAAGAAAGAGCAAAGCACGTAGGGGTCCACCTAGTGTTGAGCATTAGTGAAAAGCCCTAATTGTTCCATGGAAATGGTTTAGCGGTTATATCAGTTTTCTTGTGCCGCCCTATGTTCTGTGGAATTCTTTATTTGCCATATTTTTCCCAACAAATCCCATCTGAAAACATGCAAAATAAACGTGAAAACGGTTACAACCCCCCTAGGACGTAGTATCTCATATCAAATGGTTTTCTAAACAAATCATGCTTTGTTCAAATTCATCATGGAACACAAAAGTTCTCGAAGATTCAGCTGTCTGTAACAGAGAAAATTAACAAAAAGAATAGGAACAAGAAAGTCAGGAACCGGAACCGGAACTAAGTGACTTATGAGATAAACTATGACGAGAGACGCAAGGAATTCTCAACCAAAGCACCATTTCTCTACACAGAATTCGGCCAACCACCTGCAGACCTGAAAACATGCAAAATAAACGTGAAAACGGTTACCATATCATTAATTTCATTCGTGTCAATGCCAGAAAAGATCTCTGCTGATTAGGAAAGGTACAACATTCCGAATCAGAACCTTGACAAAAGCTAGTCCTAGGTGCCATATGGATACGGAGATTTGGAATCTAGTAAAACCCATTCACATTTTATAGTACAAATCCACGAGCCAGCCCTAACCAAAATGGACTTCGCTGCGTAAAAATGTTCAAATGAGACTTGGCATGGTACATACCAGCTTAATAATATGAGTACGGTTCTTATTCCACTTCCAATTCTGACTCGTATACGAGAACATATACAGCACAGTAACATACTGAATACTGCAACTACTTGTAGTAATGTTATTGCTTAAAGCAGCAAGGGCCAGAACATGCACGAATAGGTCCCTAGCATAATCGAACTCAAAATGACAGATAAACCGAGGGGTAACTTTAATATTTACCACACAAAATGGCTAGACTCCATGAGCAAAAGCCAACCATGTACTAATCTTAATAAAACAAGTATGTGATCCAATTCATTTGATAACTTGAATTGTTAGATAAGGAGTAAATGTCTTAATCGCATCCAGTCAGGAGGAAGACGGAACGTGATATTGTGCAGCATCTAATACTATCTAGCTAGTGAAACAATTAGAAGTCGCAAGAAACTAGAGTAATTGAGTCCCTACGTTAGTAAAAGAGAGAAAAATTATATCCCCTCCTTCTATTGAGATATAAGATATGGGAATCCAAGATCAATGCTCTGCAGCAGGTGAAAGAAATCTCGACAAAACACTAAACTCCATGCGCATGTAGTGATAACTTCTATCATTTCAATGCCTCAGGATTATGATGATGATAACAGTGATGTTGTACCTTAACAGCAATTTTCTACTTCCCGTGGCTCCACAAGAATATAAAGCGGCTTTCCATTTAGTCTGTTTTGTCCCTGAAAGAGGTCAAATGGTCAGGACGTAAGTCGTGAATAGAGAAGGGGGCAGGTACAAATTGTGGTGACTGTGATCAATAGAACAAAATTGAACAGAGGAACAACATAAAAACCTTAGCGACTACAGATTTTGAAGCTCCGCATATTGTCTGAAAGATATGGAATACTATGCTTCGAAAAATGTTATCAACTAAGACTGTAGACAACAGGGTTGGCCACATTATGTACACGCCAATTTTAACTCATATAAGATTATAAGCTACCAGTACTAAATAAGCTTACACAACCCATTTAAGAGCCTAAGTTACCTGGAAGGTTGTTGAAGCCACTCGGATGTTAGAAAGCCTGGGGGTCAAACCTCAGTGACTACAACTAACAAAACTAACTATGGCCGAGCAAAACAAAAAACATAACAAAAACAGTAGCTAAAATAGAAATAAAATACAAGGGAGTAAATGTAACCATTTTGAAACGTAACATTAAGTATCCAACTACAGCTAGCTCAATTGACCAGAATCTTTACACACCTAACTAAGAGACCAAGAGTTTGAGTCTTGCAATATGTCAGACATGACATCCCCCCACAACCAGGGTACAACCTCGAAAATCGAAATGTATCGCCAGTGTTAAAGCATCCAACTCAAAATCAATTGGCAATGAGTGGAGAGGCCACCCAAGTTCATATACAAGTTTTCGAGGTGATAATTAACAGATGTGGGACAAATCCCAACAGCCAGGAAAACATAGCATTCACTAAAAACTAAATTCTAAACATGATAATATCATTATTTATGGATTATACGAAAGACATGTGGTGAAATGAAGGCTGCAGCATGTTACGAGATCAGAAAACAATGAGAAGCGTTACCTTGACCTCGGGCAACCCAATAACACATGCACATTCCACCACCTCAGCCCGCATACGTTCTGTAAAGCGATTGAACAGATTGTCTTTTGAGCTAAACACCGACGAATACAGTAAAAACAAAAAAAAGGAAGATAGAGTACACTATTTTGAGCTTAGAATACTAAGCCAGCCTTTAATAAATCACATTGGGGGCAAGAATAATGAAGTTTTCCAACCCTTAGATGAGCAGCACTCCATAGGACCTGACCTTTATATAAAATATTTGCGGAGAATGTAATTAGAAATGCAGGGAGGGGGAGGTCCATGCAAGCAAAGGTATCTTCCATATTCGTTATCTTTGAAAATGAATGGGGTGGGCCGCATGGCCAAGTCATAGAGATCTACTATGCATGTAGATTATTGAGCAAACATCACAAAATTTCTTTTTCTAGTCCATAATAGTGATACAATGACATGGCTCCCGACTGCAGATGGCTTCTTCCTGTTAAGTCTGCTCGGAATTCCATCAGAGCTGTTTCCTTTTTGCATATGGCCCTGCCTCTCCCTTGGGAAACGTGATGAATCTCACCGTCACCAGAACCCAAAAGTTTGGTGGAAACAAGGTTTAGGCCAAAATTCTGTTATCCTAGTTTCTCTAGCTTTGATTGCCAAGTTGTCGTTTGCTTTTGTTTTGGTTTTTGCAGTGTAGATTATAGACGAATAATTCTGGTACCCGGCCTTGGGATCGTATTGTTCAGTCAAATATCAGCTTACAAGACGAAAGAAAAAAAAAGGAGATAGATGAAGGTGTGTGAAAGGACCTCAACTTACCTAAAAGTCTTATTGCTGCAGAGAGAGTCCCACCCGTAGCTACTAAATCATCAATCACCACTGCTCTTTCCCCAGGCTGAACAGCGCCCACATGCATCTCTAGACAATCAGTACCGTACTCAAGCACATACGATTCTGAAATTTTTTCACCTGCATATTCATCATACTTATTGGTCAAGACAAAAGAAAAAACAATAGCATAAACATAACCGGAAATGAGAAGAACTTTCACGTATCCAATGTTACACTCTTAAAGTTCAGTAACCAAAGATTAGACAGGCTCCGGGCCATCAAGCAGCAGGTTTGGATCCATACTATATTTACTCTTCAAAGATGAATGATGTTCCCGGAGCCACAAGGATAAGGGTTGGGTTGGGTTGGGTAACCTTGTCCAATATGTTTCGCTGTACATTCAACTACCAAGCATCTTTCGTAATTAATCTGTATCTATGCTAAGAACACCTATATTATGCTCAAAATGCCCCATGGCAAGCAAATAAACACGATAAGAAATATGAATATCTTTTTTCATGTCTCCGTCTTGGGGTAGAAATTAGATGAATCCAACACCTAAACGCATACTCGCACCTGCCACCCGCACATGTCCACCTAACATAAGTTGGGATGTTGTATGTCCTTTTTCAGACAGGTGGGATACGGAGAGAAGTTGCTTGCTACAAGATATTACCAGAGAAACTGATTAAAAAGGTGCTTAATTCGATTATCTTTCGCAGAAGGAAATGTAGTGTTGGTGCTTATTCCTTTCGGGTTACAAGCATAAACAGGGGTTGAATTCAAGAAACACTCGCAACATTATGCATAGAAAGCAAATAAAGAAATTTATCTGCTACTTCTTGATTCCTTAAAAATCCAATCCGTAATTTCTCTCTCCACTCCAAACCATGCTATTTTTCCACCAATGATTAAGAGTTACTTCAACAAAAATTTCGACAAGCAATGGGTATACCTGGCAATTTTCCAGGTTTACGTAATGGTACAAACTTTGCACCGATAGCTAAGGCGATAGATGGACCAAACATGAATCCTCTAGCTTCAATTCCTACAAATAAGCAGGCGACGTAATAAAGCACTCAAAACAAGCCAACGGAAAAAAACATAGAAACAAAATAAATTACCCTTAATTAACTGAAAGATTACTAATTCACCGTCGAAGTGATATGAAGATTAACTACGGAAGCTATACATAACACTAGTAACTTCCTCAACATTTTTAACAAAGAAAAGAACATTTGAACATAGAAACGAAGGGCAGATGAAGAGAAATGAAGTAAGAATTTAAATTGGTGTACTGAAATCAGTAATCACTTAAATCTTATACCATCCTCCTAAGCTGAAACTTGAAGTAGTCATTGCAATCGAAGTTTCAATTAGCAGCATCAAGATGAGTTTTGCATGCATTGGTATGGGCGCTAAAGATATGTGTTGGCTAATATCCAGTGTTTGGTCGATAATTGGAAAATGCCTGTATCGGAGGTCCAAAATTTCAATACATTCGGTATTGGCCTATACCCTTAGTTGCAAACTTTTACAATACCGTACTGACCAATATTGCATGGGTAGTCCTCTTTGACAGACAGCAAAATAGGAGATAGCATCACTCGAACTCACGAAGTGGATTCTGGCGCCACTAGGGAATTCAAAGGCTTGGTATAGGTAGTCCTCATTGAACTTTTTGATAGTTTCCAAACACATCGATGTAGAGAAAATGGTACCGATCCAACACTACAAATCCTTTTTGATATTTTCCAAACATATCTATGTAGAGAAAATGGTACCGATCCAACACTACAAATCCTCTTTTCCAAGATAAGTTGTTCTAAACTATATCAATCAATATCGGATTAATATGCTTTTTGGCGAGGTCAATTCCTTGCAAATTCAAATATTCAACCGAACAAACTCCTTTACCTATAAGTTATAAAATCATTTATCACCTTGTTCAAATCAGTGGGGAATTTGGGCAAAATTTGATGATAAAGCTATTCGGACAATCACAACAATTGAAAAGAAAGGACGTGCTAGAGCATAACAGATTCACCAAAGAGCTGCTACAGAAAAGAAGAGATACGCCAGTATATTAACATTAATGATTAACATCTCAACCAATTGGTGCATTAATAATGTATGCCTAAACCCATTACAGAAAATAATAACCGTAAAAAAGCACAACTGATTGTACGGAAGCTCCTACTTCAACAATTAAAAAATCGGATTTCTTTTTTGGGAAACTGACTACGTTATCAGTCAAAATAATTGCAATATAAAAAGAAAAATTGTTCCCAATTCCCAAACCAACGCGGGAATCAGGGAACTAAAATACCAAATCTCCAAGAGGACAGCAATTAAAAATTGTGTTTTGTTTTTCCATAAAATGTGAGGAAGCCAATGAATATAATAAAAAACCGACATTGTTCTGAATCCCACCCTCCAAATTATTAGGAAAGTGTAAATAAAATGCCTCAATGATGGAAGAACAAATAAACCGTTAATTGCTCATCCGGCTAATCTGAAGTCTGTTTTGATTATAAGATTCAACAACTTTCACAAGAAAAAAAAAATTCACGGGTTTTCAGCAAAAAAGCGAAAGCCGTTTAATTATAATTATATATATATATACATATACATATATATATATATATATGAGTTGTACAGGAAAATTCACTTTCTATTAGTATTTTCATCCTAATCAAACGCTAGAAAAGTGTCATTTTTATATTTCCTTTTGCATTTTCTACCATCTCACTCTACTCAAGCAAACCTTTGAAATAAACAGGATACAATGGAAATCACCAACGCTGAAGTTACATAAAATCCTTCAATGCTAACTTATGGTCTGTTTGGTTAGAAAGAAATTTGTGATTGAAAGTGAAAATGAGAAAAAGTGAATCAAAAGAAAATAAAATAAAATCCTTCAGAGATGTCATAAAAGATGGCAACTTTCACAAGACAATAAATTCTATTGTGGTTTTAGTAAGAAAGTGAAAGCTATGAAACCATGCTTAAATGAGTTTTTTTTTTTTTCTCTTTCTTGCATTTTCTATCATTTTTACCCTAATCAAACGGACATATATGGGGACAACAAAAACTCACAAAAAAATTATACTCCCCTTTCCCAAAATAATGACCCATTTACTATTTGGGACGTCTCAGAACATCGTCTATATTTTTCATAAGATAATATGAATTTTGTTTGGTAAATCTCAATTAGTTTAATTTTGGTAACTTTTGTAAATAACACGGATGTCCAAAGGACCATTATTTTGGGAGGGAGGGAGTAATGCAAAAAGAAACAAGAAAAATTATGAAGGAAATGACAACAAAACAGAGAGTCAAGAGGAAAATTACCAGCAACAACAGAGATGTCCATATCTCTGTATCTATCCACAAAAATGTCGACGGTGTCCTTGAATGCCTTGTGGTTCAGCAACAGAGTCGTTATGTCTTGAAACATTATTCCTAAAATTCAAAAATACCACTATTGTTAAAATCTTTAAAATATAGCAAAAAATCTTTAAAATTTTACCACGGTTCGCCCACCCAATAAATTTTTATTCTAGTGTTTGCTCGAATCATGCATCCGTCCTGTATAATTTGTGAAAGTATTTTTGATAGTATAATGAGAATAAATTTCTATTTTATGAAAGAGAAATGTGAAAAGCTCCAATAGTGCTAATTTCTTGGCAAGCCATATTCTCCAGTTTATTATAAAAGTTTATTTTTAAAAAATCCAGTTTTCATAGAATCAAGAAATAAATTGATAGATGGGAAACCAGAACACACACACAAAAAAAAAATAATGAAAACCTTTTTTGGGGAAGTGAGGGACGACTCTAATTGCTTCAGAGATGCCTTGAAGCCTTGGGTCTCCCTTGAGTCCATTTTCTGCTGCAAACATCTTCTCTCTCTCTCTCTCTCTCCTTCTCTCTCTCTAGAACTGGTTTCGAAGTGTTGGGTCTTGCTGGGTTTCCTCTCTGAATTTTTCTCTCTCTAAAATTATACAGGGTTTGTGTTTCGAAGTTGAAAACTGGAAGCAGGGTATGGGATGGTATTTGTATTTTTCCCTCCAGAAGTCAGGGTCTTTTTTACTCTTTTTTTTTTCCTGTTTACGCGCACCGCAACTAATCTATTTTTATGTCTAATTAATATCAGACGGGTCCACGCTAGAAGGGATGGAGTTATGATTCCGACTCAAAGATAGCATCCAAAATTCCTCCCTCCATACCACAAAGATAGTTTTTGATAAAAATCTTAATTGGTTCTCTAAATTTGTGTCGAGCATGGCGAGAAATCATGCATAGAAGTACTTTTTTTTATTTAAAAGTTTGCAAGTTTTTTTTGGTGATGGACTATCTTTACGGACGGAAGGAGTAAATAGAATAAAAAAAGTACAATTTTTCTAAGATTAATTATTTCTAATTCTTGATAGGGTGCATACTTTCATAAGTTAATCATCCATCAACATACTTAATACCAAAAAATTATAAACTTTTATCGATTAATCACTCATCAATATGTTTAATACCATATTTTGAAATATAACACTGCTCTTACAATACTTTTTTTTTTTACGCAGGGGTGGCACGTGCCACTTCCCCTCTCTTGAGCTCCGTCTCTACACGCAATACGATAGATTCATATTAGTCCTTGTTTAGAGCATCTCCACTCCTTACTCAGATTTTTACCCAAATTTTGATAAAAACTTGATTTGGTATGGAGTACTCCAATGGGCAAAATAAAATCTAGGCATAAATTTGAGTAAAAGCCTCATTAGTGGCATTGTTGTAAATTTAAGGGGGAGAAAATAGCCTTCAAAATTTGAGTAAAAATTTGGTTCTCACCAAATTTGGTGAAGGATTTGGTGAAGGGGTAGAGTGGAGTTTTTGGTGGTTTTTACTCAAATTTAAATTTGATGAAGGAATGGAGATGCTCTTAAACGGCCTAAACTCAAGAATACTCCCTTTGTCCCCAAATTTTGGTTCATTTTGGGAATTCGTGTCATTTTTCTATTAATTATATCTCGTAATTTATATTGTTTTACGTGATTTTGAAAACATTATTTTTTAGAACTAATTGAAATCTATCAAAAAAGATTCATATTGAATATAAAATTCATTACCGATTTAAAGTTATAAGTAGTTTTTTTTTTAGTTAGAATAGAATTAGGACAAAAATTTGGAGACGGAGGGAGTAAAAGTCTAGTCAATTGTGTAGAAAGTAAATCCAACCGAAACTCTTTCACCTTGTTTGGATGGGTTTTTGAGAACCGGTCTTGAAAACTCCTCTTGAAAATTCAAAACCTGGTGGTTTTCAAAAGTGTGTTTTTCTGCCTTTTTTTTTTAATTTGAAACCACACTTGTTAAATCAGATAACTTACACCTTGAAAAAAAAAAGGATAGAAAATCCATTGGGGAAACCGAATAAGGGAGGGTTTTCAAAACCCGATTTGGAAACCCCAAACGAAATAAAGATGGGAAAGATCTCTATGTGATTCTCTAGGTGGGATCGACAGAGAGAGAGAGTGACATTTATTGCTACCATTTTCCTGTTTGGCCAAACCAAAGCAGGGTTGATGACAGAGAGAGAGAGAGAGAGAGAGAGAGAGAGGGTCAGGGATAGAGTCAAGATTCTTGAAGAGTAGATGTGTGATGCCATAATCCTTTGTGCGCGTGTACAAAACTGTGCACTCTCTATTATGGGGTGTTCCGCTGAGGGAGTTTTTTGTTCCGCTAAGGGAGTTTTTTGATTTTTTGATTTTTCACGATTTTTTATGTGATGTATTATGAGAGAGAGACTGTCTCGATTTTAGGAATAATTTGGGTTTTTGGTTTTTTTGAGTTAACTGAATAGGGCATCTGTCTAGTCATTCATCAGTGCTCTCGGAGTATGGTCACGTAATTCGCCGATAAATTTCAAATATTCTTGTCCGGTTCATGACTGGGTGTATATATCCTACGTAAATGTGTTATAATATAATGATTTAGAGTACCACGTGATCATAGCCTCAGACTAATGAATAATTAGCCATGTAGTCCTCTTTTCTAAGTCCCATTTTTTACAGTCCATTTCAAAAGCAAATTATTTGGTTTTGACTTGTTATTAGTTAAGAATTTATAAATCCAAAAAACGTTGCTGATATTCCGTATCTTGTACGCTACTGATTTATTAGATTCTGGGAGTAAAATAAAGTAGTATATTAGTGTAACCTACCCGTCTACGGATTTCGATGGTCCAAACGATTTGCCGAGTCCATTTTCGTGTCCCACACAATTAAGATCATATTTCACTAACTAAAAAAAGTCAAAAAATTAGTTTATTCCTAAAATTGAGACAGTCACTCTCTCACAATACATCACATTAAGAGCCGTGAAAAGCTAAAAAATCAAAAAACTCTCTTAACGGAACACCCCCTAAATCGCACCATTCATATCAAAGTTCGATTTTTCGTTTGGCACTCTCAGCTCTCATTTGTTTTTAGCAATTTAGCTTTGAGCATTTTTATAAAAAAAATTAATTTTTAGCAACTTAGCTTTTATTAGCACTTTTATAGAGTATTAAATTGGATTCTAGTCTAGTTAATGGGAGATTAATTGGTTTTAGCAATTTAACTTTTTATACTTTTATGGAAAATTGACTTTTAGCGTATTGGTGCTAAAAATGGAAAACTCGGCCCTAATATTTTTTCGTGTGGAAGTGTAAAAAATCAACTCAACCAGATTACTACGAGTTTACGTTCGATCAAGCATTTGCAGTAATCCGATTGTACAGATTTTTTACGATACCACTTTAAAAAATATTTTAATATTAATAAACGGAACGGATCATTTATGCGGACCCAAAATAAAAACCTGCGAGCTGATCTGCGCTGCATGCATGGTCGGTAACCATAGAATTATTCTTATCGTCACAGTTCAAGATTTCATTTGCAATTACACTTTAGCTTAGATCATTTCAATTTTAAATCATAACCAATCTCTCTCTTCAACCAAAATTTCTCCATTGTGGCCTACTCGTGGAAAATATTTTGGGTACCTACCGGATACCACGTAGGCTCTAGTACTACGTGGCCGAGCCTACGTGTTACCCAAACATTGCATTCGACCCCATACTTTTATACGCTTTTTAAATATTTCAACACACATTTTAAACCTTAAGATAAGCCTACTGAAACTATTTTAGCATTTTCCATTAGTATAAGGGTTCTTTAGATTCAGTTTTTTTGTTTTTTGTTTATAGTGATATACTTTTTATTTTTTTCATATTAATAAAGCATTACTAGAATGGTGTAACAGTGATCTAATAACGAGCTAGTGTTAGCTAATTTGAACCGAACTCTAGCCTGAGGGTAACGAGAGGATGGGCGATTAATATTCGATAGCTTTATGAGGGTATGATTTTTAGATTTGTGAGAATTGAATGGTCGAGACAAGCATTTGCAACCCCAAAAAAGATAGGGTTTAACTTTGAAATGACGACAAAAAAAGGACGAATACAGAACCCAATAAATAATCTTATAAGTAGAATGAGAATTAGAGTTTTATAATTTTTACATTGAAATGACAAACTGTTGTACGTTTATTCGATATTCAAGATATTGTGCCATGATATAGTGCTATATAGGCTCCGTTTGGGAGCCTATTTTTCTATTTTTTGCTTTCTTTTTTTTTTATTTTTTTATTTTTTTTATTTTTGGGTCCAGATTTCATAGTGTACGTCTGTATGATCAAAACGTAGTATATATGTGCCGTAAATGGAATGACAACCAAGTGGTAAGTGCTTTATGCTCTTGGCTTTGGGAGCCTTGATGTGCATAAGGTGCATGGCACAATGTAATAGACGACTAAATGGGGTGCAACACCATGCCATGTACTTTTTGCACAGCACCGTACCATGCACTTTGTACTCATCAGGGACCCCGGACACGGACGGCTCGGATGGCGCACAGCACCTGCTGTGCATGGGGCTGCACAGCAGCAACCCCAAATCCCAGGGACCCTTTATGTAATGCTCCTTGCACCAGGTGAGGGTTTAAACTCCACTGTCGCATTCCCGTTAACCTCGATTAGTAGAATAAGATTTGTTTAGTCACAATAAAAAGAAAAAAGGCAGCTATGCACTTTGTTTGGAAGAGTTTTTGAGAATCGGTTCTCAAAATCCTTCAAAAAATAAAAAGATAGAAAACTCATTGGGAAAATCGAACAAATGAGAGTTTTTGAAACTCGGTTCCAAAAACACAAACGAACAAGCCCATGGTACTCTCAAGACGTGGCGTAAACGACGTACTTCTTGTAAGGGGCAGTATAGTCTTTGTACAAAAAATTGACGGCTGACTGATAACCAGAGAATCAAGTGGCAGGTCCACTCTTGGAGATTTTCCTCTCTGTGGTCCCAAGTCCCAAGGGGCGTTGTTTTGGCGTTTTGCGAATTCCACGTGGCACACTTCTAATGGTAAACCCATTATCCACGTGGCAAACATGCGCCATGGCAGGAGCATCGGTCCGTACGCTCTGCCTCCATACAAGATCCATTGCCAGTTTTTGTCTACTTTGGATGATGGGTGCATTTTATCTCCGTTCGAGATATATATTGTTAGACCTAATTTATGAGCTCTTCAGACCTACTACCTGTGTCTCTGTGTATTTGTTAGGGAAAGTTTACGTATCCAGAAAAAATACATAAAGGTTCAGATTCTCTCTAAGTGAATTTTGGTAATTGATTTTCAAATTTTGTGAAAATTTCATGTGTTTTTTCTGGGTACGTAGCAATGCTGTATTTTTTTAATACTTCTAATAGAATTATCTATTCCCTCTGTCCTAATTTGTTCTTTACGGTTATGCGTGCTTTTTTAAAACTCTTATACTCCAATCTATAATGTATTTTCTATGCAATATAGATCTTATTTCATAGATTTCAATTAGTTCTATAAAACAAAATTTTCAAAAACTTTAAAAATACTATAAATAAAAATATATAAACGTTTGAAAATGGCACAGATATTCGTAGGGAGCAACTAAAATAGGACGGAGAGAAAGTACTCTCTTCTTTATTTTAATAGTACTAGGAAATTGATATCGGCAATTCTTTTAAGTCTCTGCACATAAATTGCAAGAAGTTTGCCTAATGAAATAAAAAAAAATAGAGTGTCAATAGAGAACATGAAAATGCCAATAATACTTTTACTATCATCCAAACCAAAAACACGTCAATAGTATCAAACTCTCCGCCATAGAATTTGAATCCGTAAGAGCATCTTCAACCCATTTATATTCCTCCAGAATGGAGAAAGGATGTGATACATTAAGGGGAGATTTTGTAATATATGTCTTCTTTTCTTCAATTTTGTACTTTTGGGGGGAATCTTGTAGAGACCCACTGTCTTTTTAAGAGATTTGGTCATCTAAAAACTATTTTGATCCTCCAAATATAGATAACCAAATCTCATTCTGGAGGAACAAATTAAAATAGGTTGAAGTACAAAAAAGTAGATGGGCCCCTCCAAAATTCTCCCAATAGTACAAAAAGCGAAGAAAATATGACATTAACTATAATTTTTTTTTTATCAATATGTCATATCCATTCTTCATTTTAAAATAACAGAGATGGATTGAAGATGCTCTAATCTCTCAATATTTAGTACTGCTACACATTCACTATGCCAACCAGTGATGGAGCCACAGTTGGACCACTGTAGGCAGTGCTGTAGGCATGTGTCCACAGACTCCACACTGCCATCCATTTTTTCACATATTTTTTTTTTCTTTCTAGTTTAGCTGTTACTTGATCCAAACAATTTAATACCATCTTGTAAATAATTCTTTACTCACACAAACACTAGGTTGTCTTTTTTTTTTTTTCTAATAAAGAAAAAGAAATTTCATTACTCAACAACTTGATACAATAAAGTCATAACATACAAGGATAGACAGAGAAAATTAAAAGAACAAAACAACTACAAAAACCACCGGTCAACGTCTAGCTGTCACAAAATGATCTCCATCATCAGTGTTCGGATGTGGAACAAAAAGATAATGAACATTACCTATTTTATTTGGGATTCTTGCCTTCCAACTTTAACGATTGGAACCATTTGTTTTATAAGCCAAATTACTAACCATTTGGCACCCTCCAAATTACTAATCATTTGACACTCTCCAAATTATTAACCGCACTCTAAAAGGGGAATGCTAATATGTAGACTTAGTAATTTGAGGAGTGTCAAAATCACTGCCCTTACTTAAATATTCATCAATCCTCTTAATCTCTTGACGAAACCAGTTTTGTTTGGGATTGTATGGAAGGGGTAAGTTTCATCGAATTGTTTGAGACTTTTTAGTAAGTACGATTTTTTAACCGTTTTTTTCTTAATTTTTTATGAGATTTGGGACGATTCTTTGCATAATTTTTTTATTGAATTTTTTGGATCTTGTATGAATTTTTTTTCAACTTTGATTTATACTCCATTTTTACTTTTTTGATTCATTCCGTCGAGCTGAAGGATGTGATGTTAAAATTGACTAAAATTTAAGAGAAAACTACAAAAAGGGCCATACCAAAAATCTTCAAATAAGGTTTGTCAATATGTTAGTATATTTCATTAATCTAAACAAATTCTTTTTTGGAAAAACTAAACAAGATGATCAAATTTTATGAAACGAAAGTGTTTTGATCAACGTTACGGATGGCGTAGACTTACTATTTGACAAATCCTACAGTAAGTATGACTCGTAAGTCGTTTACTTTTTATAAAAACATTGCCGTTATATACGTTATCAATAAGCTCAAAAAAAATTACAATTTTGATTATCAGAATCTACGAGTAAGATGACAAAAAATCAATGATGCAACGAGTCAATGTAATCTCAGTTTTTGTATAAATATTTGTTTAACTTAAAAATAAATCTACGAGTAAAATGCCAAAAAAATTGATGGAATTGGAGTCGATCTAATCTAGTTTGCGTATAATATTTGTCTAACTAAACATAAATAATTTCGACTATGATAATGGACCACTAAATAACCTACAATATGGGCAACATAATTGCATATGTTTCTTTTTTGTACTCTATATTACTCCTCTAAAAAATCTAAAATATCATGTGATGTCTCTTTCTGAGAGGGTGTGTCACTAACTTGGTTTTTTTGACTTTTTAGTTTTTTTATGTGAGAGCTTGAAATACTGGTTGGCTTTTTGTGATTTTTTATGTGATGTATTGTGAGGGGATGATCTGTCTCGAAAAGCGCAATAAATTGGTTTTGGCTTTTTGAGTTAGTGGAACAGGGCCTGATTCAAGAAATAATATCATCTCCCTTATTTTTTAAACTAATATGCCATTTACATTATTCCATTTACATTTCAAAAGGGGGAGGTTTCAAAATGAAAATTCCTTTCCAGACCACAAATTATGGTACTTTATTTTTAAATCTATGTTCAGATTATTAATTCACGGTTTTAATTCGGAACGTACGGATTGGCTCGTTCGGATCGGTTTCACAGTTCACCGAATTTTTGAAGGCGTAAATTACAGTGTTTTGTTAACTTGCAGGGAGTGTTGTAGGCCGAAAAATAACGGTCAGATGGGTCACAACTGGTTGGGACCAAAAGCCCAAGAACCAGGCAGAGCCAGGCCTAACCCTTGATGAGAAGTGAGCCGAATCATTATTCGAGCCCAATTAAGCCGTACCGAGATGGCACGATCCCGCGAGATTCGGCATCTCGGCCAAGTCAAGACTGATTTGGCAGAGCCAACAATGATCCAGACGAATCACCCGAGCCGGGTAAACCGGAAGTCACTCGCGATGAATATGGAGATGGTTAATCCGACACATCACGAGTGACGTCACCCGAGGCGGTTACTGCTCGTGGCAAGCCATGTGAAAGTAATAAACTGCCCTACGTCATCATGACGGTAGTCGAGCCGTTATGACACGCGCCATGTTATGATTTAAGACAATCCCATGCAATGATAACGATTTGGCTCGTGACGTGCTATGACATCGTCCGAGCCAAATGGATCGAATTACCCTTGAGCTTGAAGCCCAAGTCAATATGATCTATATAAAGGAAGAGAAGGAACCCTAGAAGATACACAATTCCCTCTAACTCTACACATTCTAATTCTCTTTGGTACTTCAATCCTTCAGTTTCTCACTAGACCGTCAGAGTGCCTTCACTGGGCAACTTTCGCCCAGGTTGGGCACTAATGGCGGGTGCTACGTCTGCAGGGGTACCTTAAAGAGTTAGATCCAGTCCAGTCCAGTGGAAAAGAGTCATCTGAAGGGTCATTAGAAAAACCGAACACCACGGGGAGTGTTAATTTTAATTGGGCTCTACGCTGAGAAAAACTTGGGTGCGTGCAAGGCATATGTGGTGTTGATCGCGTATCTTAGCCGTCTAAAAGTGTGGCCCAGATTACAAAGAGAAAAAGAGGAGAGAGAAGAGACAATATATCTAAACGAATCCTGCAAGGGGAACAACACTTTTTTGTACACCAAATGTACACCGCTTCCATGGACTCATTTCGGGATCCCATATAAATGATCGAAACCGCTCAATATTCTTAAAACACTTTTTTAAGGGCTACTATAAAAAATTAGCTCAATTTTACATCGGTAAGGCCTCGTCGCCTTGATCGGTTATTTGCACAATTTCCTGTCAGTAATTTGGGCGTAGAATCAACCATGTCATTACTGATGTTAAAATGAGCTAATTTACCTCAATGACCCCCAAAAAAATATTTTTAAGAATATTGAGTGGCTTCGATCATTCGCGTGAGACTCCAAAACCCACCAAAATAGGTCATAAGGAAGTGGTGTACATTTGGTGTGGACAAAAGTGTTATATCCTTAGAATTTTCCATATCTAAACTGTCTAAAACACTGTTAGATGGCCAAAATGCATGATCAAGCACCACGTGATCATACTCTACACCCAAGTTTTCTCACCTACGCTAGATTCAAGTGACGATAACACTTTGTTTTTTTAAGTACGTAACTGAGGGGGTGTTCCGCTAAAAAAAAACTAGTTTTGTTTTAACTCTAAAACCACTATATTCCACTAAATCTGTTTTTTGGTTTATTCATTTTGTATTTATTCAAAAAAAATTCGCAAATGTTAGTTTTACATCAAATTTTTGTGGTTTATTGGTTCCTCTCGACGAGACGAATCTAAAGAGTATAAAATCATAGTCAAAACTTTTTTTTTTTTAATAAAGTAAAAAATACGTGGTTTATTGGTTTAATTTTGGCTTTATTCAAAAAATAATTAATTTTCACTATAATTTCATACTTGTTAGATTCGTCTCGTAGAAACCACAAAAATTGACGCAAAACTAATAAATGCAATTTTTTTTTGAATAACGACAACGAATAAACCAAAAAACCAATTTCTGATTTTTTTGCCAAAAAATCAACATTTTAGTGGAACAAGTTGTAGATTTAAACTACGACTAAAAGTCTAAAATACTAAAAATCCAAAAAACCCTTTAGTGGAACCCCCGAGTAACGATAACGCATTTGAAACACGAATGCGTGCTTTAAAACACAAATGTATCTATCACAGTCTCATATAGGCGCGTTAAATCCACTCTCCAGTTGAATGATCTAAAACGTCCACAACGCGCCTCAGAAGGGCGTAGGAGATCACAATTAGGAGAACTGTTCACGTGCACGCGGGTGTACTATAAAAAGAAAATAGCATGATAACATGATCATTAACACATGTGTCGCTTAATTTACTCTTTTTTTTTTTTTTTTTTGACCTTTCCGGTTAGACAGTTCGGGCTGTCCAAGCTAATTTACTCGGGTCTTGACAAATTTTTTTTTGGTTCGGTAAAAGATAGATCATCCATATCAGGACTGTGAGATTCACAAAAAATTACAATCTTGCAACCTGATTTCAAGAATCGAACTTTGATGAATTTTGATTCCTTTCCAGTGCCATTGGCTTAAGGATTTTTTGGATTTGTCTTTAGTCGATTTTTTTTTTGTTTTAATTTTCGTCAAATTTTTTGTGATTATAGGTTCGTCTCAACGAGAAGAAGAATTGGAATTCCCAAACAATTAGGAAATTATCAAAGCATTTCGTCTAGACGAACCTATAATCACCAAAAGTTGATGTAAAATTAACAAAACGTAAATTTCTTTAATAAAAACAAAAAATTCAAAATTTTTTAAGTCAATAGCACTGGAACGGGACGTGAATGGAGCAAACCCACTCAACCGGAGTAACATGGGTCTTTTTAGATTCTGCTAAGATTTAGTATATCCAACGTTACTATCGTTATAGTATGGTTGGATATTGTACGACGTTATTAGACGGATGTGATTGATCCCCGTACTGGATGGTAAGATCTGGGCCGTTGGAATTGGTGTTATGGAAAGATCATGCTAAGATCTTCACCCTTTTTGCCCCCACATGCAAAAGTCAAAAAGAGTTCTTCTAATCACAAGCCCTGTAGCCCATCATTTTATTTGTGGAATATTTTCTAAAAGCATACCCCCTGGCCATTTTAAATGCTTCATATACTTTTAAAAAAATAACTTTTGAATAAGTATATTATTTTTAAAAAAAATTTATACCGTTCAAAAGTACTCATTATTTTGAATGGAGTAAAAAAATTTAAAAATTAATTTCGAGATAGTACTTTATTTTTTTAGGTTGAAGTTCTACGGTCTTCCGTAGAGAACATTTAAAATGAACGGAGAGAGTATGTTTTTGGAATTCTAGTGTTTGAACTTCTTGTTTGGAAGTTTCAAAAATAATGTTGATGAGTTTAGCGAGAAACTAGCGTGTCATTCCCATTAAGGATTTTTTGTTTTTTTGTTTTTTTTTTGTTTTTTGGGCTTTTCATGAGTTTTCTCACATTCAAACGCTAGTCATTCTCTTCACATATACCAATTAAAAAGGCTAAATAACAAAAACAGTAACTTTTCCTATAGCTTTAAGACCAAAAGAAAAAAAAAATTAAGAGAAATGACACCTAAATGCTTATGAAGTTTAACCTTTACAATCTAGTTTAATTTTTTTGTCACTTTTGAATCAATAACCTTTTTTTTAGGAAATAGAAACAGATTACATTAATAATAAAACAGATTACAAAGAGAACAAAACAAAATACAACAAATAAACCAAAAACACAAAGAAAGAACCAATAACCTTCAATACCTGCAACAATTGTTAATAATTAATCTTAGAACTACCTTATAAGCAAATAGACGCATAAATTATGGGAATTCGAGCTGTGTTTGAACCTTTAGTAAAAGGCGAAAGAATGGTTCGCTTTGAGCTCACCGCGCAGCTACTTGAGCTGTGTTTGAACCTTAATTAATAATGCTAAAATTGTTTTTTCATGACAAAATTTCAGGGCGTCACAATTTCGCACGGTGCAAGACTTCTATGCATTTGAAATTTTGTTTTAGCGTTATCTTTTTTTGTGTGTGTGTGGAATCCATCAAAAGTCAAACTCACATATGTTTCAAATCTCATATGGTTTTGATAAAGGCCTGTTTATTTGGAAAAAAATTTGAGTGCTGGGCAGGCGCCACTTGGATGACCCAAATTAATTTCCTCTGGCTTTTTCTCTTTTAAATCTAGTTCGTCCAAATTTTTTTTGAACACCCGGGATGGGTGCTAGGGTATGGACACGTGGTGCCCGCCCGTCACCCAAAAATTGCTCGTTTATTTGCCTCAAAATGAGTGCGATGGTATCTGGAATATAAAAAAGGTTACAAAATCTCCTCTTTTCTAAACCCCCCATATCAATAAACACTACTCCCTATGTTTTTATCGTATAAATGTGCCCACCAAATTTTTTGTATCCTCGCTCGACCACGTTGTAAATAAATTGGCACTCAGAACATAATTGTTTAGAGATAATGTGAAAGCATAGACTTTTGTTATATTCAACCAAATTTTCGTTTGTTGTTTATATAATGGGAGGGGATTGCAAAGGATTTATTGGGAGAGAGTCACAACTCCAAAGTATTGGGTGGAAGTTCACGCTGGCTCACTTACATATTGACATGATATTTGGATAATATTTAAAAAAAATAAAAATACATCAGGACGGAAATGTAGATTGGCAGCGTAATCAACGCATTATATCCAAAATTTCATCCCGTGATTCAAATCGTTCATTTTACACAAGTCAATAAGCGCATTACTTGTTCGAAAGGTTAGGTTAAATAGGAGATCCAATGGAACATGATTGAAAATTTGAAATACGTTTTTGGTTTACAATTCATTTTTTAAGTTAAACTTACTATCTGTTTTTAGAAAATATATGTTGCCAGTCATGTGATTATAATTATCAGATTAAATTTATATTTTTTATCTGTAAGTTATTTTCGGTGACCTCTGTAAATATTTATATCAAGATGATAAGATATCGAAGAAACCTATTGAGGTCCACAAAAACCTTAGCAGTTAATGCACTAAAGGATTCCCGCTTCTGTTCGATACAAATTGGGATATACATAAGTTTAGAACCGTCTAATGCATGTAAATCCCACATGTATCGTATGAAGGCCTATGCGCATCGAACGCTTCAAATACAGATGTGTCCAGATCTATTTCAGACATTTATATCCGACTCATTGTTCCTGTGTTTTTCAATAAACCATAGACCTCGTACTCCTATACCATAATGAAACTTATCTACTCATCGTCATCAGTCACACCTAATTCAATTCTTATCTACTTTGTCTATTTTTTAAAATAAATTGGTGATGAACTCCATGTCATGCTAGCTAAGAGATTCATTAACTGAACTTTGACTAAATTAATCCCCTGCATTATCCTAGGAGTATATTATGTGTACTAGATTCGATTTGATTAAGTCACTTCTGACGAGGGATATTATTCATCTTGTCGTTTGAAAGAATCTAGAAGAAAGTACCCAGTGGGGTTTGGCCAAGTGATTATGCAAAAGCAACCGAAGAGTTTGTCTCTCCAGAGGTCGCAAGTTCGAATTTCTTGAAGGCTAAATATGCCAAATTTGGTGGCCACCGGAGGTTTGTCTGGTCGTTAATTTCAGGATCCTAGAATTAATCGAGGTACACGCAAGGGCAGATCAGGGTGCGAGGAAGGTGTTTGGCCCCTGCACTCCTCCCAATTTTCTTTCTATTTACAGTACGCTTTTGTATTTGCAAACCATGTCAAATTCTTAATCCTGAGTTCGCCACCGGGTGCGCGCAAGCTTACTTGCACATTCCGTTGTCATAAAAAAAAGGATTAGGAGAGTTGTTTAGCAGCCTATATTTACTTAATGGGTGACAGAGACAAGTTAATTTGGGAACATATGGTAGACAATAGCTTCTCGTTAGATGATAAGTACAGATAGATTTGGTTAATCTAGACTTGTGTTTGTCTCTTCTTTTTCTTTATTTTTTTTTTAATGTTGATGTGCTAACTTTTGTCCACATTATGATAGCTCCAGGCCTCCAACTTATATCTGCTCAAATAGTGTTTTCACAGCACAAGATCTCTAGGTTAATTTTGGACTGTAAAAACTAGTTATTAATTTTGCTCATTAATATTTTATTCAGTTTCTTTTTTTTTGGCCTAGCTACCAGGCAACATTTTATTTAGGTTTCGCAATTTGTGTATGTGTTTGGATGTTTGACACAAAAATCTTTCACTGCTCTGAGCGATGCACGACAAAATAATTACATAAAATGAGTCTTATAGTGTTTACCCTCGGTTGAAGATTTAAAATTAGATGCATATATTTTATGAAACCAATTTGAATTTGAGGGGAAAGGTTGAAGTTTTTGTTCTTTTTGGTGTGGAAAAACAAACAGAGAGGGGAGAAAAATGTACATTGCTGACGTCTTTTTTTTTTTTTTTAAAGTGTAGATAGATAGATTTGGTCTAGCTTTCTTTTTTCCAGAAAAAGAAAATACTTCTCACTTTTAATTTATAGGAGTACTAGTTTTTTGTCCTTAATTTTTTTTAAAAATCTTTTGGAAGTAGGACCGAATTTATTTTAATCAATAAAATACTGTTGGAAGGGTATCTTGGGCTCATGTTTGTAAAGTGGGCTGGGTTCTCCTTAGTGAATAGGCCTAAAATGTGGACAGGCTTATATATGGATTGGGCTAAGGTGAGTTGGGGGTGAATGAGGAACTTCAAATTATGCTTTTGAGAAACATAAAGTAGAATGTTAGTAGCTTTGTAAGTTAGAATTACAGCTTCATACATCTTTATTGACCCATTACTACAAGACCTAAGTTACATAATCGCGTGTGCACGTCCGTGAGTGAGAGTGTGAAAGCGTCTTCGAAACACAAACACATCTCAACCTACTAAAATTCGCGATAGCCAGGATTGAGAACAAGAGCATACTGTGAGAATTGAGAGCGGAAGCACGGGATATTTTGAAGGATTATATGACTAAGTACAAGACCATTGAGTCAACTGTCGGTGACATATCTAGATTTTTCATAATTGGGTTAGGTTTTCTTTGATTAGGAAAGGGTAGATGAATTTCATACTACATTACTTTTCCGTTTTTATTTTGCATATAATATTTGACCATTGATTTTTCATATCTAGATTGTTTTACCGTTTTAAGTTGGACAATACTGAAAAAAATCAAGTCCGTATCGTCTTTTAGTATTACGATTTGTTGTGGGATTGCATCCATGCAAGGAATTTTACTGGTAGAAAAATTAGAGAAGTTTAATGGGTCAGTTACTCCCCAATTCACTATAGCTATTTTATACAAGGAATTGCCCTAAGGTTCATTATAGCTAACATGTCTAGTCCAACTCATATTTTCATAACACCTCTAATCCATTTTTTTGCATTTTCTAAGGTGTAAGCTCCACTCTCTATTTTTAATAGACAAATGTAGCCTCACACTAAATTTACAACATAATATACTCTCGCTGGAAGTCCCACAGCGCTGGAAAAATTTGCAGGAAAATTTCATTGGCTTCGGAAAAGTCATCAGAAAATTGGACTTTGCCGGAAAAATCGTCGGCACAGATAACCATATCTGGAATCACAAGAAGTGGTTATCTAGACTCACAATATGTGGTTATCTGTACTATATCTTTTTTTTAAAGCCTACTTGAAATCAAATGTGGTTATCCGGACTCACAAGAGATGATTATTTGGATCAAATGTATACATGTATAAATCGGAATTTTTTATATCTAGAAACAAAAATGTACCTTATTAATTATCTTTTGGTCGAAAAAGTAAAAAAAAAAAAACTTATCTTATCAATACTCAACAATGCTATCCAGCTGTATCCATTTCTCTTTTCTACAGACTACACCTGTAATCTCATTACTCGGTACAAACCATTTGTTTTTGTTTTGATCGGACACTACAAACGATTCTGTTGGAGAAGTATCAAACTCAATACGGTTGTTGAATGTAGATGCGGCTGCCAATGACCGATGTGTATTCGAGACACCGACACCATACAACGATGAACGAAGACGATGATGACTCACCGACGAAATGCAGAAAGCGCCGCCACAGGAGGATCGAGATGAGGCAGTACGGTTATTGAAGGTAGATGCGACTGCCAATGACCGATGTGTATTCGAGACACCGACACGATACAACGATGAATGGAGATGATGATGACTCACCAGCGAAATTCAGAGAGCGCCGCTACATGAGGATCGAGATGAGGCAGTACGGTTGTTGAAGGTAGATGCGACTGCAAATGACCAATGTGCATTCGAGACACAGACACCATACAACGATGAACGAAGACGATGATGAATCACTGGCGAAATGCAGAGAGCGCCGCCACAAGAGGATCGAGATGAGGTGGTTGGCGATGGCCGATTCATCTCTATTGGCTTCTCTGGCCAGTGGAGAGAATCACTGAGTTGTTTAAGAGTGCGATGGGGATCAATCGGGAGAGAGAGAGAGAGAGAGAGAGAGAGAGAGAGAAGTCAGATCTGAGTGAACAAATGCAGTTACGACGAGTTTATCAGCGCCGTTTTAGGGGTTTTGGCGAGGTTGAGGTTGTTGAGGGTAGTGCTAATCACTAGATTAATCCCCATCGCACTCCTAAACAGCTCAGTGTTTCTCATTCTCTCCACTGGTCGAAGACGCCGATAGAGACGGATCGGCCATCGCCAACCGCCTCATCTCGATTCTCCTATGGTGGCGCTCTCTGCATTTCGCCGGTGAGTCATCATCGTCTCGTTCATCGCTGTATGGTGTCGGTGTCTCGAATGCACATTAGTCATTGGCAGTCGCATCTACCTTTAACAACTCTACTGCATTCGATACTTCTCCAACCAAATGGTTTGTAGTGGCCGATAAAACAAAAAACAAATGGTTTGTAGTGAGGAATGAGATTACAGGCGTACTCTGTAGAAAAGAGAAATGGATACAGCTGGATAGCACTGTTGAGTATTGATAAGATAGGATTTTTTTACTTTTTTGAACATAAGATAATTAATAGGGTACCTTTTTGTTTCTACATATAAAAAATTCCGATTTATACATGTATACATCTGATCCAGATAATCACCTCTTATGAGTTCGGATAACCACATTTGATTTAAAAAAATATATAGTACAAACAACCACATTTTGTGAGTCCAGACTTCAGATAACCACCTCTGGTGAGTTCAGATAACCCCGTCTAATCCCAAGTAGGCTTTAAAAAAGAAGAAGTAAAGAAAACCATATCTTTGAATCCGGATAACCACCTCTTGCGATTCCAAATATGGTTACCTGCGCCGGCGACTTTTCCGGCAGAGTCCAATTTCACGATGACTTTTTCGGAGCCGACGAAATTTTTCGGCAAACTTTTTCGGCGCCAGGGGGACTTTCCGGCGAGAGTATATTATGTTGTAAATTTAGTGTGAGAGTATATTAAAAATACAAAAAAGTGAATTAGAGGTGTTACAAAGAGCTATAATGGACCTTAGAGCAATTCCTTAAAATTAAATTACAATTTTTGAGAATTAAACATTAAACATGATTGGAAAAAGAGAAAGAAAGGAGGTTTATATTTTTTTAGCTACAAATGTGCGGCGAAGTTAGACTTTCCTTTATGTAATATCGTCCTGGCTTTTGGATTTCAATGAACTAAACAGGCTCGGCCTTGAGGAAAGTCGAGTATGGCCGTCATTTTAGGCCTCCAAATTTTGGCTTAAAAAAGGAAGCCCAATAAATAAACATTTGCATTTGCATATATCACATCTTCCATGATGAGTACGGTAAGAGGAGATTCGATGTTCTATTCCTATTTCGTGTTTTCGAATGTTGTGGGCTTCATCAATGTTGAAGGTCTCATACGGAATTTTCATTTTTTTTGGGGTATAAGGCCTCAATTAACTTTAAAATGTTAAATTCAGTTCTTAAACGCCAATTATTTAAATTTTGGCATAATCAAATTCTTAAACCCAACTTCCTATATACACCCTCCATAAACAAGATGACTCATGGATAGATCATTTAAGATATTCAATCGTCTCAATAATTATTGATCAACTACTATATCCGTTCACGATAGAGATGTCTTTTTGAATCTAATATGGAGGCATGGATTTCGATAACTTCGGTGAAGATACTGTTTTAAATATTCACATTTTAAATCAATGCATATTTCACACTCTTCAAAGCAATTTTTGTACATGACATTTTATAAGTATATTTTTAGTTTTTTGGTAAATTTTACGAGCAAGTAAAATATACACCAAATATAGGGCCTGTGTCATGAACCCAGATTGTTTGGTTTTGATTTTGAGGAAGTTTTTGGTGAAATGAGTGGAGAGAGAGATAAAGAAATGAGAGTAATAATTAGGGAGAATTTATTGGAGACCTGCAAACATTTATGAAAAAACACATGAAGAAATATTACTAGGAGTAAGATTTAACGGAAAAAACAAAAAATTGTCATGAACCCCAAGGATTACAGAATATTCAGTTAATCAACATGTACACAATCTTGACAACAGGATTACATGGGAGTCGCAAGCTAGGTCACAAAACCTTTCAGTGGAACCTTGCGCTCCCTCTCGCAATCTTTGCTCTCGTGATTTTTCAGTCTTTTAGAATGTTTTTGAAAGACGCTCTCGCACCTGCATGCTGCCTCAATCGTTCAATATATTTGGGGCTATGTATCACCGACATGGACCTGCGACGGTGACACGACACGAAACGGACATGACACCAACACCCCGACACGCAAATATTAAAAAAATTGGAGAAAACGACACGTTATGGTAGACATTTATGTATGCAATACTATTATAGGAATATATACGAAATGGAATGAAAGGTAAAGTAAGTCTCTAGTTGTAAAGATATACACCCTTGTTCATACTTATCATTTGCAAAATTATTAGAACGAAAAGCGTTCATCGTTTATGTGTCTTTGTATAATCAATAAACCATCGTCCATCACATACAACGTATGACTTCCCTAGGTTTTAAGTTTAATTGGAGTCTAATATTTCATTTAACACCCCCGGCTTGTTTTGCGAGTGTCCCAAAAGCGTCCCGAGCATGTTTTTTAATGCTGTCCCCGGAGTACTGTCCAAACTAAAAACGTTGAGGAAAAAAGGACACTTTGACTTTCAGGGTCACCTCGGAGTATCCGTGCTACATAGAGGGACACCCAAATAGAACAAAAGAAAGAAAGAAACTACAACCATGTTTTTCAACTGCCAGAAACTACAACAAATCCCATCCAACTCGGGTTTCCGATATCACGGGTAGTAGCGAAAGAGCATGAAACAGAGTGGAAACACATATTCACAGAAACAGAGCCGCTAAATAAGCCTATGCAGTACTTAAACCAACAACAAATCCATCTATTTACATATAGACATGCAGAATACGAAGTCCTTACTGAAGCAGAAATAGTGTCATCAAATTCCCTAACCTATGCGATCAACAAAGCTTGATTTTAACACTAGCGACTTTCACTATAAGTCATTCGATTTAGGAAAACTGACCTAAGTTTGATGACACTACCGAGTAGTTGTTTCTCGAAAAATATTTGCCACCTTCGGAGGAAGCCAAGCTGCATTCCCACCATTCTGCCCATCCGCGTGTTGAGCGTCACATTGTATCCCGGCATGATTTCGCTTTTTCACCTTTGACCTTCCCATTTTCTTCCCAACAAGAAGACCACACTTCATGGCAGTAAATAGCCCTAATGCAATAAGAAGTGGCCTTACAGCCCAGTGAAAATCTTCAAGATGCTGGTACTTCTTAATAACGCCTGGACAAGTATTAAACGCAACTGCTTCCACTTCAGCGGGATCTGCCAGAAAATTGTCGTTTTGGCTTCCAAATGTCAATTTCCCAGGAAAATTAACAACAAGACACCCGTTTGGTAAAATCTGGTGGATTCTACCAGTGGCCCATTCACCGCCATGTTTCCGTGGCCACTCGAACCTAGGGCTAAACACATTTGGTTTCACCCTCACAAACTGGCCCACACAATACGATTCTGCCATTTGAAGCTCCGAAGAATTACCATTCCAATGGGTCTCCCCTCCTATAAATCCGACGGTCACATTTCCATCTCGACGGACGGAATGAAGAATACCCACAGGTGAGTGTTTTTTGTCTTCCTCTTTCAAACGTACCCAATCACCTGCTGCAAGACCGAACGTGACCCGCTCTAGTGTGGATCCGTGGACTCTTACTGGGTCATGGATCCCATGGACCCTCACTAGAACAAACCCGTTTGGATCAGGGTCACAATCTAAACCCACGACTGTTCCTTCCGGAATATCCATGTTTTCAAGTTTGCACAAGTTTGGCGGCTTTCTGGACCGCACTGTGTCACCCACTTGGAGATGATCCTTTGTGAGAAACCACTCCGTATATCCGCTGCCACTTGGTCTGTCTACAATTGTTCTACTAGTGACACCGGTCCAGCCTCCATCGTGGGGAACTGCATCTTGTGAGCTGCAAGATTGCAAGCAATTATAAACAAACGGTCAGAATTGAAAATTTAATGTGCAGTTCATTGAAGAATATATCAAGTAGAGCTCTCTTAAGAGATTGTGTCAGAAGCCTAATTTCTACAACTAATGCAGCAGAATGGTAGGTTCATAAGTGCTGGGTCCTCTGTGTTGCTCACACATTGTCTCAAGGCATTACGACAACACATTACTCTCTCCGTTCCTCAATGTTGGTCTTTCTTGGGAATTCGAACTTTTTCAGGAGACATGTAATCATTGCACTTAAATCAAATCTCAAGGTGCCATTTCCTTCATTGTCCATTAGTTAACTCATTTAGAGACATGTACTGATTGCCCTTAAATCAAATCTCAAGGTGCCATTTCATTCATTGTCCATTAGTTAACTCATTTGGAAAACGATCATAGATACACAAGGATAGTTTGGGAACCTGCTACTACACTTTTGACTTTCCAAAAAAGACTAATACTTCGAAACATCTCAATGGAATAGGGGACTAAGAATGGAAGGACAGTGATGTAACTAGTGTAAAGGAAAATTTTTACAAAAAACATCTTTAAAAGAGGAAAAAGATGACAATTCAAGGCTAACCAAACCAAGGGCAACATACATCACAATCCTCTACAATGAACTACGAGCAATTCACACGTGTTCTGTTAAATAAAGAAATTAAACAAACAAAATATCAATTTGGCTTTATTCCTGGGAGATTTACGATAAATTCTATTTGGTTACTTAGGCAACCATTTTGTAAGGCATAGAGACAAGAGAAAAAGGCCCCCACAAGATAAGGTCCCTGTAGATTTAGTAAGAAAGGAGTACTGTAAGATAGATTGATCTAATTTGAAGACATGTACGATGAATATGTGACCAGTGAGGGAGTGATAGGAGATAAACATACAAATTTCCAACTAAAGTACTCCCTCCGTTCCTAAATAAGTGTCCACTACGAAAAGTCGTGCCATATTTCAAATCAAAAAATTAAGTGCTTCCATGTATCATTTTTCAAATTTTTTCGCACCGAATTAAAGTACACGATGAATACTTTAATTCGGTGGGAATTTTTTTGAAAAATGTTACATGGAAGCACTAAATTTATTGATTTGAAAAAAGGCAAGAGAGAGAGAGAGAGAGAGAGAGAGAGAGAGAGAGAGAGAGAGAGAGAGAGAGAGTATGGGACACTTATTTAGGAACGGAGGTAGTAAGTCTCTATCAAGGATCATCACTAAGTTCTTACCTCTTAGCATTAGTTAAGAATGAACTTGATAGTAAAGTCAAAAAGATATCTGCTGACATATATTACTTGCAGATGATAAAAGTATTAGACAAAACAAGATAACGAGCAATATTTAAGCTAAATCTGCTCTCTGTCTCTTTTTCTCAGCAGAAGTGTATTACATTTGGGTGGAAATTGGAGCAGAATATTTCAGAATGAAGGCTGAATAGGGCTGAGGTAGTGCTAAAAATGTGAAGAATGTGTGAGCTTGCTGACACTCTTGGAAAAGGCTTCCCCCCACAGCTGAAAATATTCTGTTTATTTTGATATTCTGTTTATTTTGAGCTTGCTGACACTCTCCATAAAATGCACATTTTATGAGATTTTCATAAAATCTACCTAAAATCTATTGGAGAACAAGGCCTTAGTGTTGCCTTGATGCTTCTGGTTCCGGTTGGGTGATGTAGTGGCTTTTTTGTAACTTCGTGTGTTCATTTTTTTCCTTGGGTGAAATTTTAGGCTATTACGAAGTAATTCTGTTTATTTTTTGGCCTTTTCCCTTTGCTGGATTCTCAAGGTTATTACCTTGGTTCATCTCATTTGCTTTTTGGTTCTCTCTCTTTTTTTAGAAAGGGTGGTTTTTGGTTCTATATATGAATTATTACCAAAAACAAAAATGTTGAAGCTAAAATTGTGGGCTACTTTACAATCTAAATGATTATATGTTAGGCAGGAAAAGACATTACACAAGGAGTACAACCTTAGCAAATCTAGAATCAAGGCTGAAAATATCAAAACATGATGAGGCATTAGATACCCAGGAGTGACAAAATCTTCAATATGTTGAACCAAGTTTCCATAAAGATGGAGAGATTGAGGAGGGCCCAGAGAACTAGTGCAAGATAGATGAACTGGAGAAGAGCTTATATAAGGTTACGTTATCAGGGAAGATGTACCAAAGAAGAATGAAAAAAGTGTTGAACTGCTGCAAAAACAGTATTGAACTGTTCCAAAAACATGGCATGATGCCCAACGTTGGGCAGTTACAGAACTGTTTAGAAAATGAGCATAGTCGAAATGATAAATGTTTCAAGAAAATGCGGAAGCAGCACGAGTTGGAAAAAAAGATGGAAAGCCAGTTGAAGTGGTATGTTCATGTGCTTAGTAAACCAATTAATGCGCCTATAACGGATCCAACAGATTGTTTGTGCCTAGAGGGGAGATGCTGTATTAGATTCACATAGAGGGAGGTAAAAGGAAGAGAGATAGGCCAGTGGAAACTTGGGTTGAGGTAATAAGAAAGGAATAACTGCCTTAAACTTAACCAAGGGTATGACGGGGAATGGATTCAATGGAATATAGTGGAGAAAAATGCTCGTTGAGTTCAGGTGACGTGGAATAAAGTGTTTACTACCACCAATTGATAATACTTCAGTTTGTCAATCCAAAACCATGGACTAAAGGTGAAGGGTGATAAATTCAAAACATTCAACAGAATTAAAATGCTTACATCTCTCACAAAAAAAGAAGCTAATATCAGTAATATGCAAAAGATGCACGGTTACATACAGAACGAAATATATACCTTTTGAATGCATGTAGGATGTCTGCCATCACAGGACGACTACGGAAGTCAAACTCAAAACACCCGATTATGACATTCTCAACTGCAGGAGGAAGGCCACTGGGTATTTGTGGCTTCTCTTGTTTTTTAACAACTAAGTTATATATCTCATCTACAGATTTCCCACACCAAGGCTGAATTCCTGTGAACATCTCCACAATGCTGCAACCAAAACCCCAAGAATCAGTCTCAAAGGATATCGGACCTCTTACTTCTGGTTTCCATTGTTCTGGAGCCATGTAGTTTGGGGTACCAAGTCTTCGAGCCATATCTGAACTTGGTAACGGAATTCCAAGCAACACATAAGGAATCCCTATATCTCCAAGCACTGCCCCATCATTTTCATTCAAAAGGAAATTAGAAGGCTTGAGGTTAAGAACCAGGATATCTCTTGAGTGCAATTTCATAATTCCCTGAGCCAAATCTATACCATACCTGCAAAAATCATATGAAGTGAGAGTTACGTTCTCAATAGTTCATCATACCGCAAGATCAATATTTTTACATCTGTCTGCGACAAACAACACCTCAAAATGTTATGCAATGAGAGCTTTCCCCCTTTAAGACGACCCATTTTGTCACCAACTGATCCCTCGTAGAATTTCATGACAACGCATATCTAGAAGAACATGCATAAATAAAAATCAAGATAAAAAAATAAAAAATAAAATTATAAACAAAAGGGGTGGAAGTACACCTAATTATAAACAAATTCAGATAAGAGACGCACCTTTCCACTGATAATTGAAACACCACGCAGCCAACATACACCTCTCAGGCCTTGACATTTAGAAAACAAGTCATTGAATTTACCTAATACAACCTTACTGTTATCTTCCTTAATAGGATGCAACATCTTGACGGCCACTTCATGATCTGCCTCATAATCTTCGGCTGCTTGATGATGAGTTGCTAACCATACATCACCAAAAGGACCCCTCCCAATTCTGTGTCTCAGTTTTATTGTTCCAGGGTCAATCCATGGACTAATCTGGTTTGGTGATGCAACGACCGTCCTTAGTTGATCAGGATCTTCTCCAACAAGCTCAAACTCAAAGGAAGCAGTCGGCCGATTGGCAACAACTTTTCCAGCCATGCTTCCTACTACAAATTTACCCATGATCAAACTTTCCATACACAAAATGTAAAAATCCACATCAATACCAAAATTTAATACGAAAAGGAAATTAATCCTAAACCAAATACTTGGAAATTAAGATAGTACTGTTTCACAAATGTTGATGGTCTTCCTTCCCCACTTGGGTGCGCACTTGCCTATTTATATGAGATTTATGTAATACTTCCCTTATATTTGTCCTTTGCTTTTCATAGAGATGTCATTCAATCTGTAATTAATGTTTGAGCCCGAGAAATAACAATCTTGTGGCCATGCCAAAGGTAAACTAAATTCATAACAAACCAGGAAATATATTCTAAGATAAACCAGTTCTCTCACAATACATCAACCAAATTTCACTCGATAAACCAGTTCCACTGACCTATTGAATAAGTCAGTTTGTGGAAGGCAAGTCGATGAAACCTAAGATCATCATAAATAATTTCTAATCTTTCTATCTACTTTCATCAACTCAGTCAAATTATAGGCTTTGATACGGAAACTGAAATAAAAAAAAGCAAACAAAATCTACAGTAGAAAACTAATCACAGATGAAAACTAATTAAAAATTTAAACAGCGAGGATTATTTTCCCCAAATTTCTTCTTCTTCTTCTTCTTCTTCTTCTTCTTCTTCTCTCTCTCTCTCAATTTCTCAGCAGCCAAATAAATTTACGAGAAAAAAATCATGAAACTTACAACGAACGATTAGTTTCATAAATGATATGAAAATCAACAGACAACAACTTACTGCTCGAGAGAGTTTCAAGGTCTGAAGAGAAGGAGCTGAAATTTCGACGAATTGTAAAGAAGTTGGGAGAGTGACGTTCGATCGTGCCAAGTTCAGGTGTACCTTATGTACAAGAAAGAGATTCATGAGAGGTCACAGAAAAAAGAAGAGAGAGAGAGAGAAAGAAGAAATTGTACTTAATTGGAATCTCGATGAGAGAGAAGCCGGGATGAAAGGGCAATAGAGTGCAAATAGGGTACCGTTATGTTCGAGCGCACGTCTATTATAAGAGTGGTTTTTTTTTTTTTTTTTTGTGGTTCGATATATATTGGTGGGATTAGCGGGGAGTTATTGAGTTAGTTCAGAGGTGGTCTAAAAGCTATCCAGGAGATAAATCCCAAACGTCTCTGCCGAGACTCGAACTCTGGTCTCGTTTGTGGGAGAACCAGGAGATAACCGCTAGACTACAAACCCTTAATTTCTAGAAAAGTGTTTTTGACGGCTCAAATTTCTCTCTTTATTTCTTTCATTTTTTCTCTTTCTAAAATCCGAAAACCAAAGTGTTTTAGTTTGGAGTCCGGTCCGATTCAATTTGGGTTTTTGTGAGACCACAAAAATAATTGAAATTATTTATTTTGTAGGGTTCATCGTGTGGATCATTTACGTAAAAAATCAAGATACATGGATGAACGAAACAAAGTTTTAGAGCATCTGCATCTCCCTCTTTATAATCCTCCTGGCACTATACTAGCGAGTAAATCGTTGGGAAAGGCCCTGCATCATACTCTTTTTCATCCTCTCTAATAATTTTGTAGAAATGCTAGACTGCCTCCCTCGCGTGTTCCGGCGAGGCACTATTCCTTCGCCTCTCAATATTTTATTACTTTATCTAATAAGTTTGCCTCACTTTTCATTCTTTTGTTAATTTTATTATCTACTAATTTTGCCTCACCCTCAAAGATTTGTTTTAAAAATGAACATAAATTTTTTTAGAGAATTGATATTGACACTTTTTTTTTTTGTCTTTACATATAAAGTGTAAGTTTACCTCATAAAGACAAAAAATGGAGTGCCAATAGAGAAAGGGGAGTGCCAATATCACTTTCTTTTTTTAATTTACATATAAAAAAAACAAAAAATGACTACAACATTTAAAAAATATGATCATTAAATTATATTTGTCCTAAAAGTGTAACATTGATTGGGTTAACATTTAGAAAAAGTCTATTTAAGTAAAAAAAAAAAAAGAGTTAATAAAAAATGAATAAAGAAATCATATTGTAGTAAGATGCAGTTAGAATAGAGAGTCTAATGCAGAAATATTTTAAAAGTGACTAGTTAAAGTAATAAAGTGTCTTTTTAAGAAGTAATTTGATCTAAAATTTGAAGAGACTGATGCAGATGCTCTTAAGGAGAATAAATAGACAATTTAAGTTTCAAATATTGTTTTGCCATCCTGCTTTTCTGCTTCAAATATGTTTTGATTACATACGTTTGGATATTCCAATTAAGCTAATTTTTCTTGTGCATAATATACATCAATAAGTTTTACAAAATGAATAATTTTGATTGTTATTGTGTTCCAAATAGGCTGTAGTAGTGAGGGAATTTTTTTTGGGTATCTGGTTGGTACCAACTGAGCCTACGTGGTACCTGAACGCTACATTCGGGCTGTCCAAAAGTGTATTAGACTGTCCAGATCAAAACCCTCTCCTCCTCCTCTCTCTCTCCCCTTTCTCTCTCCAAATCCGGATCTTCCAAAATCAAAAATGGACTACTGGATGTACCCGCGCGGGTACACATGGTACCCGCTCGGCATTGGAAACTCATTCGTTCGTAGTGAGGGCCCACCAATTCCAAAAATTACACAAAATTACAACAATCGATAATAAAAAGAATAAATGAATTTCCGTAACCCATAGTTTCACAATATTTACTTATTGCCTACGTACTAGTATGTTGAGTCAGGACATAGATTACATTTTTAGGGCATCTCCTATCGTGTAATTAAATTGTAATTAGCGTCAGAAAATAGATAGTTAGACAACTTTTTTGATAAAATTTGCTCCAATAGTTTGGTTAATGTTAGAAATAAGGTGGCCTGACTTTAGTTTTTCCTTAAGTCAGACATACAGTTATGCATACGGTAAACTGAAGGGAGGAAAGAATGGAGAAGAGAGAGAGAAAGGGAGAAGAGGAGAGAGAAAAAGAAGTTGTCAGGACTCTTCGCTCTTCTCGATCTCGTCATGCATTCTTGTTCTCAATTCTCGCTCGTATTAATTTTTGCAATTTGCGACATTTTGAATGGAGCTTTCTTGCTTTCACTCCCATTCTTGCTCACACTCTCTCACTTGCATTAATTATGTGAATTTGGCGGAGACCACATGCAAATATGAATGATTCAAAACTCAAGAATTTGTCAAGGCCTTTAAACATAAATGACCGCAATCCATTTAAATGCACACCAAGGTAATGTGACAGATGAAGAAAGACCCAAAGTGTGGCCCATCTGAAAAATGAGCCTCTCCTCATCTGCCGCATCACCTTGATGTGTATTTGATGTGCAGATATGGTGTACACATAACATTGTTCATATGATATTTGCGTAATCTATTTTTAGGCATGCGATCTGCCTGCTTGTATAAATAATTACATAAATAATTCGACGGACCTTACTGACAAGCTGCTTGTTTGCTTATTACAGCATAAAAATTTAAAACTTTTTGTCCTCTAAATTAGCAATTTGAGTTGAAATAATTTGTCTACAATTTCACTTACTACGTATTGTTTAAGAGAATTACGGTTTCTACTATTTTCTCATTATTCATTTACATGACATTATTACTTTTCAAGAACAGTTTGAAAAAAAATAAAATCAAAAATTTTCAAGAAATAAGTTTTTTTCAATATCATAAATACAGTCCATGAGTTTTTCAAGAAACTTTTTCTTTTATAACTTTCTAGAAACTTTTTCTTATATAATTGATAATACCGTGTTTGCGATATAGCTAACTGAGAACGGTACAAGACCACTATATTTATACTACTCATAATCTATCACAAGCGGTAATTTCGTAAGTATTCTGAGATGGTTGGAGCCAAAATTCGCTCGCGAAAGTGAGAATTGAGGAATAAAGAAAATAGTTTGCTTGTAGCTTTTTGTTACTTAGTCCATGTGATCGAAGATTGTAAAGATAAACAACTTTTTTGTAGTACCTTGTAAGGAATACAATAAGCCATAAATTTCCCCCACATTTGGACTTTTGGGACAAAGACCACATTCGATAAGACATCCTTAAGCATCCTCATCAGGGAGGCAAATGCCCCTGATGATTATTTTGTTGAGCCAAAGGAGAAAAAATCCCCAAAAATTAGCCTCAACAAGCCTTTTGCAAATTGTAGCTTTGCTACAGTAACTCGGTATTTAGATAGAGCCACTATTCACCGGTTTAGGATTAGTTTAATAGTTTCTCTCTCTCTCTCTCTCTCTTCCGTCCCTCTCACTCTCTTTCTCTCCCTGACTTTTCTCTCGCTCTCAGCTCTCTCACTTTTTTTTTTATTACTTTTTTATTCTGAGTGGGAGGTTTTTATTTTTTTTTATTACTTTTGTATTTAGTTTTTTTTTTGATTTGGACTTTTGTATTTAGTTAGAGTAGTGTTTTTTTGGGGAGTAAGAGTAGAAAAAAAGAATAGTTTAATAAAGTGAAGTTAGAATAAAGAGTCTGATTTTGTGAGTTTTTTGAAAAGTGACTAGCTAAAATATAAAATGTGTTTTTGAGGTTAAATTTGATCCAAATTTTGTTGAGGCTGATGGGGATGCTCTTATATCATAATTATTGATTTATGTTATTGTTCTTTTGCATAGAGATGAAATACTAGGTTCTACATTTTAATATTAAAATACAAATGAATGCACTATATTGTATGCATGTAATTATATATTTATGATCTTAATTTTTGTAATCATATAAGTTGATCAAAACTATAAATGTGATAATATTGTTGCAATTTGTATAGCTTAACTTCTTGCCTTTCACATGTTTCTAAATTTTACTATAATATATATTCGCCCAACTCAGCCTCAAATCCTGCGTCCGTTCCTACTCATGTCGTTAGTTCAATATTAAAGATTAGTTTTTTTTTGAAGAAAATATCAAGATTAGTTCGGTTTTCCATTAGTTTAAAGTTGTAATTTGGGGGACGTCGATGATTTTTATTGAAGGCAATAATTGGTTATCTATTTCACATAATTATAATTTTGTACATTTCTGCTATTCAACTTTCTTGCATAATGATTATTCGAATATTGTTAAATTTAATTCGCAACAAACTTTTATAGCAGATATTGTGCACATGATAATGTTAAAAATTATAGTTCAGAAATCCTAAAATCATTATCCGTAATTAATCATCATTATATCCTCCATCATCTCTGCCGGTCACATAAAGATTAGTTTTTAGACACCAATCGCTTGCATCAATGGTGATTAATGAGATTTATCGTTATCTTTTCAAGCCGTTCCTTCATAATGGTGATCGAATTAAGATGTTGGATCTCGATTACTCGATATACAAGTATATAAAACGCGAGTCTGGATGACTCATAAAATGTTACAAGTCTTCATATTTTTCACACACTATTATTGGACTTTACAGATCGCATGTAACGCACCTCATTATGCTAGCTATGGCGTTAACACAACCCAAATATAAGTACGTTGGGAGTTCCGTCAAGTAAGGTTTGACAACACAATTGTTAAGGTTGACAAAACAACTGTTGCTTTCATATTAGCAGTGGTGAGGCTTGAGATTCCAACAATTTTCTTTTTCTACCCCTTAAAGAAAAAAACTAGTTATTATTAATGTCCTTGTTAAAATATTTTACGAAAATTGACTAAATCTATTTGATTGTAAGAATATTTGCTATTAAAAACAAAAAATAATAACTCCTAAATCCTTTCATTTGAATTCGCACTAGCCCCCACCAAATTTGATATGGGTAATAACTTTTGATATTTTGATGTGATATGCTAATAAAAGAAAAGTTATAATATCTTGGGCCGATTGGGGGTTATGTTCAGTCGTTACCTCCATGGTCCAGGAATCAGTCAAAGTAAGCGCAGGCTGGCCTGGACATTTGATCATAAAAAAAAAAATGAAAGTTTTGATAGATCACGAAGGCTTAATAATATATGTTTTTCGAATTTTAAGGGTTAATCAATTCTAAGTATCTAAACCAATTGGGGGGTGACAAGTGAGTTTGAACGAGCCGAGCAAGTTGTTCACTCTTGATTTGAAAACTTAAAAAGCTTTCAAAATTTGTTTCAGCTTTGCTTGCTTATAAGACTAGTCGAAATTAAACGAGTTTTAATTGAGTTAAACACTAACCGACCTTGAGTGGCTTGATATTTTTACACATTATAAACCAAACCAAACCAAACCGAGCCTTATGTCCCAAATCAATTGGGGTCGGCTACATGAATCCTTTTCTTCCACTGAGCTCTAGCAAGTGCTGCTTCCTCACTTAGCCCTAGTAGACTCAAATCCTTGCGCACTACCGCATCTAAAGTCAATTTGGGTCTTCCCCTCTCCGGAACGGTACTACTCAAAGCTATCCTATCCGCTCTCTTAACTACTGCATCCGCTGGTCTCCGATAGACATGCCCAAACCACCTAAGCCTATTTTCCCTCAACTTCTCCTCTATATTTTTACACATTATAAGCCGAAAAAATCGTGTAATCACTTATCTCTCAGCTTGGTTCGAAAGCTTAACAAGTTTCAACATTATGTTCAAGTTTGATACGTTACACTTAGCCTTATGTTGGTGCTTGTAGTCGTATGCTGGATACTTCCGTCCGTCCGTCCGTTTTGCTTCTAGTCTCCGTCAATTGTTTAAACCCAAGTATTTCGAAATGTTCACGTTTTAGTACAAACCCCAAATTAAATTAGCAAAAAGACTTTTAAAAATTCCTGTTCCTTACAAGTGAGAGTAATAAAGTAGTTAGGTAGGTAGAGTCGGTGGCGGATCCAGGAATTCCACTTGAGGGATTACATTCCAAGCATAACTTCGGAAAAAAAAAAATTCATAATCCAATATAACGAGAAGAAAAAAATATTTAAACATTCTTCATTAAGCATAAAAGTCCTAACTAAGACATTCTAAAAGATTTCAAACATAAGCGCACAAAACTATAGATTCCTTCCTAAAACTTTTTACAATTGACCCCGACGGATTTTCATCTTCTGAAAGTTTAGCATATATGATTGCATCGTTGTCAATCTCACCAAACACATCTCTTTCTACTTCTACGTACACCGCCAAACCATTGTTCAAGTAGATAAGTAGATATTTTAAATAATAAGACCAAAAGGCCCACTAAGTGTAAAGCCCATCCAACATTTGGTCCTTTAAAACCAACAAGCCCATCCACTAATGAAAGTTTTGGCTGGCTGGACCTTTTCCAGTTTACAAACCCAAAAACGAAAAAAATTAATTTTCTGAAATTTTAAGGGAGGTCACGTGACCCCGCTGTGCCTGAGCTCAATCTGCCCCTGGGTAGAGATTGTAGTTTTCTTTGTTAACTTGTCGCTGTTGCTTTTCTTCCCCAAATGGGTTTCTCGTAGTCCAACGCTTTGGTCCCAGTCTGGTTTCTCCAGATCCGGTGGGTAGTTGTGGTGGGTGAATAATTTTTAGTTGTGTGTTGTGTTTTTGGAAACCTCCCTGTGGTGGTTTTGTCCCTCCATTGGGAGAGGTTTAATCATTGCGGCTATCTTTTCGGTAAATGATGCCTTGTTCGTACTCCTCTGAGATAGTAATGTCCAGTCTTTTGGCAATGTGCCCTTAGCGGATTAGGGATATTTATCTCCGTGTAGACAAGCCACTTTTGTCGTTGTCGAGTATGCCTTAGTTTGTTTACCCGGGTTGTATTATAGAATTATGTTTATCAGGTGCTTTGTCCCCTTGAGCCTTGTGGTTCTGTATCTCTGTAATTTGATCCTCGTGAATCTTGTGTTTAATGACAATGGCAGCGATTTCTCTCGGAGTGAAAAAAAAAATTAGCTTTATGTTGGTGCATTTCTTCCAATTGTACAAAATAAGTATTTCTTAAAGAATATACCTTAACCGTATCCGTACCCTGGCTTTCCTATATTTTGCCGAACGAACATCCTTGTATCACACCAATACGTCCCGTACACGTATTCTTATCTCTTTTTTCTTGAACTGCAAAGAGGTGGGAGGGGGCAACCAGTGTAGCAACCCCCCTTGGGAGTGACCATAGGGGCTACCGACCCGCTCCGGTTTAGCGCTATTGTCCGGAAGGTCAGGCCATCACCAGACACCACTGCACCACCTAGGTACAAGATGGTAATGTGGCACAAATTCCGCAAAGACATGCCAGGAGCAAGACTCGAAACCGAATCATGTATGAGGAGTCGGATACGCCTTACCATCCATAATTGAAGCAAGAATACGGATGGATACTACGAATAAAATCTATGTATCACATCCGTCTTTCTATTATTGTGGCTCACGTTGGAGTTCTTAAAACTGATGAATAGCATCGGTAATGAGGTTGCTTACCTATGATATGCTGGGTTCGGCTTGTCTGCAATCCACTTCTGGACTGTAGAGGACAGTTTTCGTGATCGTAGCCGTCCAAACATGTTTTCAGTGGACTAGATTAACTGTAAGTATCCTACCGATAAGATTCTTCCACAAATCTAGACCATTGATTGTGGAGTTGAATGCCATGATTGAACTACACTGGCCAACTGTCAACTGCAGAGAACCCGGGTCCTAATTTGTTGTGCTCTGTTTTTCAATTGTTTTTGCTCCTCCACGTTGTGTTGGTGCTGGAAGCTGTAGGGTTGGGGATCTTTGTTTCCCAGGTACATGTTATTACCTTGGGCTGTTATCAGTCGGTTCCTCCCCTTATACTTCTTATCTTCATTTTCTTTACTCCGCACTCTTATGTACCTAAATACAGATCTTTTGCTACTCTAAACAAAAATGAAAAAACGTTTGACATGGATTTAGATGCAGCTTAGACTACAAATCAATCTTTCCGTCGAAATTATACCAATTTTTTCGAAATTGGTCGAGGACTTCTGGGGTGTTCTGTTAATCTTATCTGAGGAACTGCAATAGAAGTGAAGAACCGACGGAAGGCGACCAAAATTCAAAAGAAAGTAAGGGAGGTATTTGAAAACAGAAAAATAACACGAAACCGCTTACGCTGCACTTGAATTTTACGGAATTGATATGGAGTATTCTAAAATGGGAAGCAAAACTAAGGAAACAAATAAACTACTACTTCATATAAGTGAATCTGTGATTGTTGCCTGCAAGTGGGTCTAAGTTGTGAGGCCACCAGGGGGTTGGATGGCATACCATGGGTACGTATCCATTACCATTTGCAAGCTATACAAAAGAGAATAGAGATGAAATGGGTACTTAGTACTGGAGATGAGAGGAAGTGGTTTCAGCTGGAATGGGCATGCACTTTCTAGACTAGTTATGTATACTTGTAAGGAGTAAATGAAGGCCATGAGGTAGAGGAGATAGGGAAATGAAACGTAATGGATGATCGAGGAGGAGGCTGCAATTGAAACGAGCTTTGAAGTGTTTGAGCTTGTGGCTGCAATTGAAACGAGCTTTGAAGTGTTGAGCTTGGCTCTTTATACATTGATAGAACTCAAGCTTGATGTATCTATTGTTTGAGAAACTTGAGCTCAACTGCTCAAATAAAGCTTGACGTAAACAGATGAGCCTGATTTCAAACTCAAGCTAAAAAAGAATAACTAAGCGTTGATTATTTTGACATCAAGCATTGCCAAACAGATCAACAAAAATTAACGCATACTGCGGATAAAATTCAGTTGACCGAGGACTGACTTCACGATTCAACTAAGTGTATGATCGAGCTTACTCAACTACTTACCGGGCCCAAGAGTTGACTTGAGCTCATTCAATAAGCCACATGAGTGAAGCTTCAATGAGCTTTCAAAGACCCAAGTTTGAGCCAATCATGACCTTGCGTTCATTACAACTCCAAGTCACAATGTGATTTTGCATTCTGGATCCCAAATATTTGGTACATCTATGCAGATTCAAAGACATATAAGCAGTTAAGCACCATAAATTAGTCAAGAAGAAGAAATATATAGTTTGAATTAGCCAATTAGCCAACCTCTATTCAAGAAATTACAGATTCTATACATATATTCAAGCTCTGTTCTACTAAGTGGATTCTTGAACTTCTTGCCTATTCACACTTTACGAGATATGTCATTCTCCTCATCTACGTCAACTAGAAAAAAACAAAAAGCCAAAAAACCAAACTCAAGTGGAGGCAACACCACCACCAAAATGGGCAAAATCCAAGTATTTTCACAGTTACGTAATCTTGATTACTACAAGAATGCAATTCAAGAACACAAAACACCACAACCCCATATACAAAAGTTCTTCCCTTTTCCCTCCGGGGTGAAATTAACCAGAACTAGTACACAACAATGACAGAGGGATGTATGAAAATATACATATAGTGAGAGAAAGAGAGTGAGTTTAGACAGGGATGACCTTCTTGACAATGTCCTCACTAAGAGCCTTAATCTGAGCATCAAGATACTTAACAGTCTCCTCCTGCTGCTTCTCCAAATTCTCCAACGCCTCCTCCAGCTCCTTCTCCACCTTCATCTTCCCTTCCGCCAGCTTCACCTCCAGCTCCTCCTGCGCCTCCTTCTGGGCCTTGTTAAGCGCAGCCGCGATCTCCGCCCTCGCCGCCCTCATCACCGCCGCCGCCTGATCCTCCAGCTGCTTCAGCTCCGACGACGAGTCCTTCACGCTGGCCAGCTGCTCCTTAATCATCGCGTCCCTGTCGTCCATGACCTTACCCAACGGACTGTAGAAGAGCTTGTCGAGGGCGAACATGAGGAATAGGAATTCGGCTATGATGATTGGGAGGGTCAGGTCGAAGTCGAACAGGGCGGCCTTTTCGAATTCTTCGGCCAGGGAGGGGGGAGCGGCGGCGAGGGAGGCGGCGGCGATGGCGGTTAGGGTTTTGAGGGAGGTGGAGAGGGGGAGGGGTAGTTTGGGAATTTGGGGGGTGGGGAGGGTGAGATGAGGGAATTGGAATTTGGGTTTTGGGGGAGAGGGGGAAGGAAGGGAGATTAGGGTTTTGGAGGAGGCCATGATCATGTTGGCCATGGCTGTTTTGGGTGGTTGAGTGTGGTGGTGGAAATGTGAGTGGAGTGGTGGAGGAATTGTGTCTGGTTTTTGTGGGTGGAATTTGTGGGGGAGAGGGAGAAATGGGGACTAGTGTTATCTCATTGTATTGTATTGTATGCCACACAAAAGAATTGATGAGATTGTGATCTTAAAAAATCTAATGCTTTTTTTTTTTCTGGTGGGAAAATGCTTGTTAATTTATAAGTATTTTGTTAATTTTTTTTTATACAGAAAAGGTTTAAAGAAAGGCTAAAATATCGATATTGGTGTTACGGAAAAGCTATAGGAAATAAGGCTATCTCCATTTCGTTTAACTTAGGTTTTAAAATATAATTTAGAAAATTTCAATCAATAGCTTTGATAGCATTCATTGCGGCATCACACGTATTTTATTTTTGAAAAATGCTAAAACACACACTCTCATTTAGGTGTGGACGTATACATCCTTAAATCGCCTTAAATTTGTGACATATGGTATAGAACTTCATAACATTTGTATAAAGATAAAGATTCATCATGTTAACGTAAAAATTTAGTACATTTGTTTAAAAATTATTACATACAAATGTTACAAATTTGGAATAAAATTTTGTGAACTTATGTCCAAAAGTTATGAATTTAAGGTTAATGTAATAAATTTTTATGCAAAAGTGTCATAAATTTGCCAAAACATCTTTGGCTCAACAGCTTTAGGTCAGCACTTGGGTGTCAAGAGGAGATCAACTGTTTAATTCCTCTTCCAATGTCTAACCTAGGGTGAGTTTTTACAAGTTGTTTTGGTAGGAAAAAAGTACGCATTCTACATGTTCGAGGAAGTGACTCTTTCACATACACACACGTAGCATGAATTGCTACTTGCCGTATACTTTTGATCAATAAGCAACTCTAGATTGCAACATTAGCTGTGATGTTGCCATTTATTGCAATTTCACATTTAGATTCTTTTTGTTCATTAGTATTAGTGTTCGAGGAGATCTATTAGGATGGTAGAAATTGGATTTGATGTCTACGGCTCTTTGGCTCTTAAGATCTCATTTGCCTTTTAAGTAATCTATAAGTGGGGTTTTTTTTTGCTTTCCTTCTTTTCTTTTGCAACTTCTGCCCAACCTTGCCGTAACAACCCTTCTTTTACATCAATCGTTTTTCAAGAAAAGACAGGCTCCGTAATCTACTTTGTTTGGGAATATCTATGTTTTTTCAATACATGGGGAGAATTGAAAACCCCGACCGGGTTAGGGTAGGGGTTGGGTAGACATCACCACCCTTCCTCGATATCCCCCGTACCTGCCCCAAAAATTTGTTATGCACAAAATTATATTTTTACCCTTACAATTAGAATCCCACATATATCTATTATTTTTTATTTTCTTTATAGCTAATCGATGTTGGTTAATTTTTATGATTGTTCTTTTGTGAATTTTTATAATTTGACTCACTAAGTTTGGAATAAGAGACATAGTTTTTTTAATATGTTACAAAAAATAGGCGCGGAGTGGGGGTTGGAAGGGTAAAATCATTATCCGATGGGGCGAGGCAGGAGTACCTATTCATTACCCAGCCGGGTTAGGGGGCGTGGACGGGGATAAATTTTTGAGTCAGGGTCTGAGTATGGCAAAACCCGTCCCGTTGCCATTCTTAGACGGCTGCGTATTAGTAGAAAAGAAAAAAAAGAAAAGAAAAGAAAAAACCGAAGACGCCTGCTCCCAGCTGAGAATCTTCTCCGTCCTGCACCAGATACCACCAGGCCTGCTTTACGTCAAACACCCCGACCGCATCCATTTACTCAGTCCATAACACAAATCGAGTCAAGAGAGCGAAAGTTTAGTGTTTTAGAGAGAGATTTTGAATCTGTAAATGGCGTCGAATTCAACGATGAACAATATGGAATTACCAGTATCGGATCCGCCAAAGGGAGGAGGAGATGAGAGGCTCTTCAAAGGATCTGGAATGACTAAACGAGGAGCTTATGCTGCTATCTCTTACATGTCTTGTGCTGGTACGTACCTTTTTGAAATCCTTCATGGAATCAAAGATTACGTTAATTTCTTGATGTGCTTGTATTTCAGAATTTCAATAAGCTATTCGAATTTTCTATAATTGATTGTTTTCTGATCGGTTCTAATTATGATAATAGAGGACATGATGAATGATTATTTTGATTCATAAAATTAGATTTTTCAAGAACAGAATGTGAATTGTTGGGGTAGTTTTTGTTTGCCAAACTATGGATGATGTAATATACGTGTGTGCATCGTGTCACAGTCAGTTTTCGGTTTGTCAGTCGAATTTCTGTAATTACGGATTCGTGGCGAAACACTTGATAATTTAAACGTGTCATGAAACCGTGTCATGTTTGGGTTGACATTGTTAACTCCTTTGGTTAAAAATATGTAAAATATTATACACGTAACAATGTTAAACATGAACAACTTGTTAATCCATAACGAATTTTAAGTACCATCATAATCACATACCAAACCAAACCAAAACAAATCAAACCGAGCCTTATGTCCCAATCAATTTTTTTTCATTGAGCTCTGTCAAGGGTTACATGTTCATTGATATTTAGATTTTAGATTACTCAAATCCTAGCGGACTACCATCCTAATCACATAATAAGTAAAATCATACCATGGCGTATAGTTGGCGTCATGACATCCTGTTATGTCGTGTCGTGTCATTCCTGGTTAATGAGCCGACATGATAAATTAATCAGTTATGTGTCTCCTTATCGAGTTATGCAAGTCCAACTTGTATTCCTCCCGTTTTTATTCTTGTGTTATCGGGTTGTATCATATTCGTGTTCCTGTCAAAAAGTAGCTTACCCCAACCCTCTAACTTGGTGTTGTATTAAAGGGTCGTGTTAGCAATTCCCACCCCTAAATTGTAGTATGATTTTGGTTGGGGTCATGTTGTACTAGTGATTGTTTCATATGTTTACATTCGCTGACATACAAATGGACCTTATCAGTTGTTTCGTCCGTTGTCTATTTGAAAGGTGTATCTAAGAGGAAATCATCACTCTTTTTTACCGTTGCACGAAAGTTGAAATGACAATTTAAAATGCACTGGTAAAGGTTTTTACCCTAGTGTTGTGTTCTCTCAAATCTTCAAAGACTTTAGGAGCATTCTGGTTTGCACCTCAATACTCTAGTAAGTACTTATCTCGTGTTCGGCTTGTAGTCGAAGAAAATCAAATCATGTGTTCAATCAGATTATACCTTAATCTGTTCAAAAAAATAAAATAAAAATCAGATTATACCTTATTGCTTCCTAAGCCACAGGAAATTCAGATAATGTTCTAGAGGTCACGTGCTTATTTGTTGCTTTATATGTAATAATTTGTCCAAGAAGTCACCTCCCTGCTTACACGTTTCCTTAATCTTGGTGCCCCATTTTGTATCTTGAAAATTGTAGAAGTCAGGGGTGTCTGTATTGCTTGGTGATGGAGTAGAAGGGGATTTATGTATCTATAAAAAAACGTCGAACGGTTCACAAGGACCATTAGATCACAATTTTAGCTTTGTGCTCTCTTTGATCCGTCACAGTTTTTGATTTGTGCTATTTGCCATTGCAGTTGCAATGAGGTTTGCAACCTTTGAAAACTTGTACACTTGCCTCTATGTAGCATGGACACCGACACGGATACGGACATGGGAATTCTAAAAAAATGGAGACGGACACTGACACGGCGGGGGACACGACAAGAATAAATAAATATTTCCTCCGTTCCAAATTAACAGTCCAACTTTCCTTTTTTGGATGTTCCAAAATAAATGTCCAGTTTGAAAAGTCAACCCAAAAAAGATCCAACTTTCCCTTTTTGCCCTTGTTCTTCAAATTTAACCATTGATTTCTCTAAATAAAATGATAACTTGAAAAAGGCAAGAAAAAAAAATTAAAAATCACAAAATTCGCTAAAAATTCACGTTGCAACTCCACTCTATTTTCAAAACATAGATTTATAGAGAAACAAAGACGCTGACTTTAGCAAAAAAAACAAAAGAAAAATTATGGCGACACATCTTTGATTGAGTGATGGACCAAACATTGCAAAAAAAGAAAAAATGCATAACAGCATTTTGTAAAGAGTTTTCTTACCACCATTCACACATAATTACAGTATACAAAAATAAGCTTCAGAGCATTAACAAAAACATAGATTGAGATTGATTCTAGGGCACTCCTCAACCACAAAAAAGTTACAGAGCACAACCCCCTAACAAAACTTCTTCATTTTTATACAAATTTATAAAACTCCACTTCAAGGATGCTCATTTCAAGAGAAGATGCCAACTTGGTTCCCAAAATATTTGTCGAGCTACTGACTTGTAGAAGATCAAACATTGCAAAGGATTTTAATTTTTTCAACTCAAACAATTCTCCAAATCTAAGAAAGAGTTTTTGAACTATTAAAAATAGTTAAAGTGAAAAAAGACTAACCCATTGTTGGAGATCTGCCAATGCTTTTTCCACAACCTCAAGTTCACACTCAAGATATGGAGGAAGATTATCATTTCTCATTAATTTGTTTTTTCCGATATGTGGCAACTCGTAATTATTTCCCCCATAGACCTTCATTATCTCAATCATACAAGCTTGCAATGATAAAAAGATTTGATTGAGATTTTTAGATGCTAATTTTTCAAAGGATTTCTCGACTGCATAAACAAGTTTATCAATAGTTGTGGGTGCTTCTTAATGTTAAAACAATTGAATTACTCTAAAATACCTGAGATCTAAGATTTTCAAGCCGCACTTGGAGGAGGTTGGAACGACAACGGCATGTCAAACCCATCCTTACGTGCAGAATCTAGAAATCCAACATCCAATTGAATTTTGTGCGGCTTGGCATTATCTTGTTGAAAATTTATAGGCTCGGTTGAATCTTGAATTGGCCATTTGGCTCGAATAGCCGGTAGCACTTGATTAATCAAGCAAGAGCGGATAATATCTTTATTTTACCAATATAATGGCTTTCGTCTCCAAAGTGCCGGCCACGTGATTTTTACTTCTCCTTTTCGCAGGTTCTTTGTAAGTAAAGGGAAAAATCCCAAGTTTCCCAGAAAAACTCTTGATTCCAAATGAAATCAAACAGTGGCCGAGCTACTGCCGCACGGAACATGACTTTCATGATGAACCGTTTACTTTTACAAGTGCGCAACAACTCATGGTCCTCCAGAAGGAGATAGTACCTTTCAGATTCTTGTTAAAGCATCCAACTCAAAACCAATTGGCAATGAGTGGAGAGGCCGCGCAGGTTCATATACTAGACTCGGAGGTTATAATTGACCAATGTGGGACAAGCTCTAACACTCTCCCGCACGTGCGGCCCCTGACCCGCATGTGGAGAGTTAAACAACGGATCCACAACATTGGGATCACAACGAAACAAGGTGCACTTATGGCACAAACAATGGGGTAATAACCAAGAGAGTTGTCCAAAATCCTCCGAAAGCCTAGCTCTGATACCATGTTAAAGCATCCAACTCAAAACCAATTGGCAATGAGTGGAGAGGCCGCCCAGGCTCATATACTAGACTTGGAGGTTATAATTAACCAATGCGGGACAAACTCTAACAATTCTCTTGATAAGAAAAACCATTTTTCATCAATATGCACATAATTGTACATGTTCTTGAAAAAAGGTTGGCTTGTAAAACTCGATGACTCTAACATCGCCAAACAAAATTGAAGACGTGCTCTTTTACCTTCTTCCGAAAGATGGGGCTTCATTGCTTTTGTGTGAGTCCTAATATGACTTTCTTTAATTCGCCCATAAAGTGTTGTTTGCGCTACATTCATGGCCTCAAATAATGAACGGATCTTTGTCCTCCGACGAAGAGGAATTTTTGATATAGTGCTGAGATCAATTTGCACTCGCTTTCGACCAACTCGGCTCCGCATTCGACTAGACACATCAATGGCCTCTCCCTTGGCAATAGCCGCAATACAAGTATTTGCTTGTTGCCAAATTCGAGGAACTGTTTTGACATTCATAGAGAACAGTGCAACAACTTCACGGATACAACCCCTCTTGAGCTTTCCATTTTGACTCTATTTCAAAAGTGCCTCAAAAATTGGTTGACGTTGTCGATTGGTTAATTTTTTTTTGGATCTATGGTGGGCGGTCGTATCCATCTTGATTCATAAGGAAGGTATCAAAGCAGAGAGAGAGAGTCCTTTTATATTGCCCATTTTTTCAATTTTTGAATTCCTTTCTGAGACTTCTGGAATACCGCCCAAGTTTTGCCTCCAATTGGGAGTGACGCTAAGTTTTCGGGATTTGTTTAATTTTCCAGTAAATAGCAGTACCTATTTAATTTGGTAGGAAATGCACAATTTTGTGCATGTAATAATTAAGCACCCTTAAAAAGTTGGAATCCTGAAGCGGGACTATCAATTTGGAATGGATGAGTAACTATATTTATAAATTTATTGTTTATACACAGATATGTATGTACTAACAATTTATGTACCTATTTATAGACTTTGCTTTTGATAGGTAAGATATATACATTGTTATGTACTGGCATATATACTACACACACACACACACACACACACACACATATGTAAGATATGCACACATAGCGACAGAGATATGATGTAGGACAATAATGGAGGTTTAGGGTTTTGGTGTTGAATGGAAAATAGGGTTTACAGGACTAAACAGGGCTGTTATGGACTATGAACTGAACCAAATTGGGCCGTGAACAGTAACAGAGCTGAAGACAATAAGAAAAGAGAATAGTAGAAGAAGATAGGTTTAGGATCACTCCTAGAAGAACCTAGGGTTAAATTCCCAAAGGCATTGCACCTATGGTTAGAATTGCATTACACAACTCAAAAGAGGCTTCAAAAGCTGTAAAATTTCTCATAATATTCAACTCTATGAAATTAAGGGCATTACATCACTTCATATACCCTAGAAGACTTCCAAAACCAAAAAGAAAACAAATCATACTAAAACTTTTCTTCCTAAACCTATAAAATACTAGAAAGGAAACTACTAAATCCTTCGACTTGTAAATCTATTTGATACTAAGAAGACTCACAATAATAAATTAAGTAAATAACTTGACCCATAAAATAATCCAATGCTTCTTTGGGTCCAATCTTGAGATTATGCGAATTTCCATAAAATGCCGCTTCCTTAAATTTACTTTTCCTAGACTCTCACATTTTCCATCATTCTCCCCTCGTTGGAGAAAACTCGATCTCGAGTTTTGAAGTGCCTTAGTATGAATTTGCATGTGTTCTGAATTTCCAACCATGCTTTGGTACGGAGATCTTCAATCTCAAAATCCCTTTCTTTCTTATCTGAGGTAACAAAAAGGATGATGACTGATTTGCCTTCTCAATTACGTCATGGAATTTAATTGGAATGACAAAATCAATTGGCCTATCAAAGACATCCGTAAACTGAACCACATCTTGGGCTTTCAATGTTTCCATGCATTCTAAGATTATTCGGCTTTGCAATGCTTTGTGCTTGCTCGATTTGAATATTTCATTGCACATCAGTAATCTTGGATTCCACATGCATAGCCATTTCTTCCACCATACTGCCATCTTGCCAAGTAACTTCGCTGCCCTCCTTAATAAAATCAAAACTTGTCGCTGTGCTAGGCATGTTATACTCCTGTTTTTTATCATATGCTGGAGTGTTAAGCAATTGAGGATCGTGTATAGATCTACACCGTTAGGCCAATGCCCCCTCCCATAAGAAAAGTAGATCTCGTATATGATAGAAACTCAGTTAGGTCAATGCCCCCTCCCATAAGAAAAGTTGCTTTCCATAATTCAGCATATCATGTATGCTTAAGCCTTCTTGTTATTTATTTTTACTTGATATTTCCTTATTTGTTTTCTTCGTTATCTCATGACTCCCTCTTCCATTTTCCAGTGCTGTTGGTTTTGTTCAACAAAGCAGCTCTTTCTTCATATAGCTTCCCATGTGCCAATGTCATCACTCTCTTCCAGGTAGGAAGGTGATGAAATGTGATTTTCAGTGGTTGACTTGTTGGAAATTCGTCCATATATTGTGTCAACATGTTGAAACGAGTATTTTGATAGCCAATCCATTAGTTTCTTAAGCAACCACCACTGTTTGACTTATCTTCTTTTTTTCTAGTTGGTGAATATGCTTCTTCTAACCAAACATTAGATCCTATCACTAAACCTTTGGCTTTTCATAATTTTGCAATCTTGCGCCTTTAAACTAACTTTTGTCATTGGTTTGCTGTGTTCGTTCATTAAAGTTTTTATTTTTTATTTTTTCCTACAGTATCTTACTTCCACAGCTCAGGGTGGACCCATATGAATGTGAAGTTTTAAATTAATATGTGTTCCGAACTGTTGCTGCAGATGATATGCTCATGTGCTTTTCTTTATGCATTAAGACGCTGGAAGCTCATCTCCTTTAGCGGGGGCGGGAGTGAATCCTTGAGTATCACTGACAAGTCCACAACATTTGTGCCATTGAAGACGTTGATCCATACCCTACCTCTTGCGCTGACCTATTTGCTTTATATGGTACTACATTCATATAGCTTACCTTATGAAATTTTGTTTTGGTTGATATTTTGAGTTGCACATCTGGTATTAAGTAATTTTTAGCTACCATTATGTTTGTTCATCCTTGAAAGCTAGCTACCATGGAGTCTGTCCGTGGAGTTAGTGTACCCATGTACACCACCCTCAGGAGGACAACTGTGGTATTCGCAATGGTTGTTGAGGCTGTCTTGGTAGGGCAGAAGTACACCTCTTCTGTTGTGGGAAGGTAAACTGGCCTTTATAACTTCTCCTTTCTCCAATTATAAAACCTGTTGTCATCAGAAGAATGAAGACAATGAAGATTGAATGTTTGCAATCTAAATACGAAATGTTATTTTGACTTCGTCTCAAACAGTGCTCAATGAATCTGTATTTCTTTTTTTGAAAGCACTTGATTGGTTGATCTTGTAGAGCTGAATGCTTTCTTTACTGGGTGTATCAAAGGAACAAAGAACGAACAAAAACAAAAAACCAAAGGATTGCCTGGCTATACCCAAACCCAAATACGTGGAGAGTCGCTGTGGTATAATCTTCTTTGACACGAACTTGGTTGAGTTTTTTTCTATTACTCTCACATTTAGGACCCTTTTCCTATGTAATGTGAACTTTTTGGGCCTTGGGTACAGCAATAGTCACTCAAGTGGCTAGCAGGTTACTTTTGGATCATTTGACCAGTATCTTTCTTTTTGCCCCACTAGAAATTGTCAAGAAAACTTATACTTGGGTTTTTCCTCCATCACAGCCAATTATTGTTTATAGCATCTTGAGATTTGATGATTAAATTGTTGTCAGATGAAGTTGTCATGAACTCATGATTGGTTTTAATTGGATTTTTATGGTTCTAATTCCTCCATTTAACCAAAACCTTAAGGTGTTATCAGTGTGGCATTGATCGTTCTTGGTGCATTTATTGCTGGAGCTCGAGACTTAACATTTGATTCCTACGGCTATGCTGTTGTCTTTATAGCCAACATTACTACAGCAATATATCTCGCAACCATAGCCCGTATAGGTATTACTTCTGTTTTAAAGACTTTTCAGCAGTAGCATGATGGTCCTCCTTTTTCTGCTGATACATTCACTTGTGACAGGTAAATCTAGCGGCCTCAATAGCTTTGGTCTCATGTGGTGCAATGGTATGTGAAATGAGTGACACCAAATCATGTCCTATGGACAGGATTATCTTCTCTTTCAAAATCATTCTAACTTTTGAAGTGTGAGATAATACCATCTTACTTTCTGATACAGGAATAATATGCGGGCCTTTCTTACTGTTCTGGACATTTATCCGGGGTGACTTGGAGTTGACATTGAATTTTCCGTATTTGTTTTCACCTGGCTTTCTGGTAATATATTATCTTCAGGAGAGTTTCATGGTTTCATTCTAGACTTCTATGCTTGTTTGCAAACTTGTCTTGAATAATTGGCACATTGTCTCTTGCGGACAAGAGGCTCTATAATTATTTTTCCCCTCTCACTTATCAAAAATAAAAAAATCATGAATTTGCCCCCATCTCATGCAGATTTTCAACTAGGATGCGCAAATTAGTTTTTTCTTACTAATATCATTAATTGTTGTGCTAGAATTCTATGTCCTTATTTACCTTCTGCACCTCTTTTTCTAATAATCACTTGAGCTCGGTAAGGTTTGCAATTGACCTGATTACCTCTTGCCGCATCAGTATTAAAGATATACCTGCAAATTGGTGATTCTTTGTGCCTTTCAATAATGTGCTAGCAATTTTTTTCCTTGACTACTGCACTTCTTCTTCTGATAATGTCTGAAGAACTGAATCTTTATGCGGTCTTAATTAATCTGATTACTTCTTGTTGTATCAGTTTTAAACGAAGATATGCATCACCATATCTATCTGTTTGAACTAATAAAAAGTTAAACAAGGAATGAAATATGGATATATAGGGGTTTGATAATTTTGAAAGCAGCATTAACCCTGCAAGGTATTAACTGCAATTTGTAGAGAGTGATTGGAGTTCCACACACAATTTTGAACGTTTTGGTCTCGCCTCAATGAAATCGATATGTTTGGGAATCCTTGATTGCTGAACTGTATCAGGGTAGTAATACTCCTCTCCCAAGTCCGACACTCTGAGCTTTTTCTTTTTGTAGAATCTATTGTAGGGTTAAAAGTACTATAAAACTTTGCACTTGTGTGAAGAATTAAAGGAAGTGTTTAGACTTTTTTCTGATCTTCGAATGTCGACAATTTTAGTTTTTTTGTTTGTTTAGTCATCAATTATAGATGAGTGATATTCTGTTTGAAGTTCAGGTAAATAGGTAATCTCATCTTGTATGCCTAAATTATATGGAACTCCAAACTGCAGCTATTCCTTGTGGGTGCCTGTATTTGTACGCACTTATGTCTTAGTCGTTACAATGATGCTTTGACTAATGTCTTAGTCGTTACAATGATGCTTTATTGGTACCCTCCAATTAAAGATATTCCTTCGGTTGATTTATTTTGTTTTTGTAAATTGCAGGCTGTGATGCTTCTGTCCTGCATACTGGCTTTCTTCTTGAACTATAGTATATTCCTGAACACAACTCTCAATTCAGCACTCACGCAGACCATTTGTGGCAATTTGAAGGTTTGGTTACCCAGTGCTTTTCGTAATGGCATGCACAATTATCCCAAATGTGATCAAATTCTTAACAAACTTATATAATAATGTCGTAAGATTACAATCCCAAGGGGTTTGGTCAAAGTGGTTATAGTCAAATGGTTATGAGAAAGCAATAAGTGCTCCTCCATGAGGTCACTTGTTCCATTCCCACGGAGGCCAACCATTCCAAAACTTGGGGCCGCTGGAGGTTTGCCTGGTCGTTAACTTTAGGGCACCGGAATTAGTCCAGGTGCGCACAAGCTGGCCCTGACATCTTGTTATAAAAAAAATATTCCCTCCATTTCTAATTAATAGTCCCTTTTGGGAATTTTCACTTTTTAAGGGGACATGCAATGAGTGCACCTAAATTCAAATTTGGTGACATCATTTACATCAATTGCCTCTATACCCTACCTACCTTGCAACACTTGTATTCACTTGTGAGTGATACCTTTGGAAAATCATCAAATTTTGACTTCCACTTTTAGAAAAGGACTAACATTTTAGAACATCCCAAAATGGAATAATGGTCTATTAATTAGGAACGGAGGGAGTAAATAAAATAACATTGGGGTAAGATTACCATATGCGACTAGACCTTTCCAGCCTAAACAAGTGATGCTGCTCTAAGAAAGCTAGAGCTCTTTGACCTAAACGAGATGCTCACCAATATTGGAATTAGAAAAGAAATGGACCTCCTGGTGTAGTGCTTGCTTCTTTTTCGGATCGTCTTATACAATATGGTGTAGCTCAGTTTTGACACGCGAGGATTGCCTGCCAAAACTACTTAAGAATTTGAAAAGCTACAAAATACAAAGAATGCCAAAGTAGTCCTTTTGCTGTTGCCGTTCTTTTAGGTTTGTGACAGATAAGGAGACATAGGGAAGGGTCAATTAGGGTCATGCTACTGCACCTGCTTGGTTATTCACTTCTTTGTTTAACTGGGAAACTTCTATTTGTACAAAAAAATGGGAATTTTGGACAAGTTGTAGGAAATGGAGCAAGAGATTACATGCGATTCTGTGGAATTGGTTTGAAGTTACTTCATCACCTGAAACTAGGCATTTAGATGGCTAAGGTTCTTTTCCAAATGGTGAAAAGATATAAGGAAATAGAATGAAATCACTGAGTGGCACAGTTGCTGGGAGTTTGTTACTTTGCTTGTTCCATCAGATATCTTTGTATTCCTTAGTTTCAAAGTCCAACCAAATGCTTAGATCCTCTGTTTGTACTGCTGTAGGATGTTTTCACCATTGGACTTGGCTGGATGTTGTTCGGTGGGCTTCCATTTGACTTCGTGAGTGCCAACTTCACTCTCTTTCTAAATGGCACCACAGCTGGACGTTTACTTTCTATTGCATTTACCTCTGTTTCTGAGTGTTGCTCTTAAGTGATAGTCTGATGGGTTTCCCTTGCAGTTGAATGTTATTGGGCAATTACTCGGCTTTGTTGGTTCGGGCTTGTATGCTTACTATAAGCTCATAGGGAAGTAACTGCAGAGGTGCTTCATTTGGAATCCACAGTTTTGATTTGATCATCGTGGATTTTTTGGAGGAGGTACACTGGTTATTAGCACTATACTTCGTTTTATCCTAATTTTTCCGGAATATCGTCATGCTTTTGTTGTAGAAAGATGGGGGTTAGAAGCAGAGTGGGCATTTTAGACATCATTGGTCAGCCATCCGTTGTTACTATTCTCTGTGCTTTTCATGTTGTAATTGATGATTGATATTCTCTTTGCTACGATTGGAAGTTGACATTGGTGAAAATTCGAGAAGTAAATCCATTTGACCAGAAATTTGTAGCCACTCTGCTGCGTTTACCTTTCACTTGGGTTTTTAGGAGCAAGTGTTGGCTTAAAAGATGTTGACAAAGATTGGTGGAGCGTAGAAAATAGAAAGGGTCGATAGAACACTCTAAACATGTGAAAAAGATCGAGATGAAGACGAGGACGATTGACCATCCAAACAAGACTCCGACAGAGTTGTGGAGATGGATGTTATATACTAGCTAGCCGATGTGGGATGCTGTTTTTTTCAGTGTGTTTTGATTTTTTACGGGTACTAGTAAGAATATTTTTTTAAACAAATTGAACGGCTCCGATTATTGTTGTGTCAAATATTGTGTTATTGGTAATGTGAGGGGAACCGGCCTCATTATACATATGTGTATATAATTAGTAAAAAAATGTCTAATAGAACTTGGGGCACAATTTGAGTGGAAGTTCAAGACAAAAGGCCCAAATAAATAACGGTAAAGATATAATTTTATCTTCATGTGGATTGTGTTTGGTTAGGAATTTTCTCTTCTCGATTTACCTTTTGTTGAGTTTTAATAAGACTTTTGTTCCTATTTAAAAAAAAAAAATGTAAATTTTACAAGTATGTGGGTTAAAATTTGTATAATAAACAATATATAGTACGTTGTCATAACTTGTTTAAAGAATCAAAACCTCTTGCACCTTCGCGAAAGATATTATACCAAAAAAAAGTAGCTAAAGGAAGTGCTCAATTATTTAAAACTATTGGGTTGATTAGTTTCAGAAAGAGTGGATTAAACAAGACATGTTACCTCCGGAGAAATAAACAAGTTTTTTGACGTATTGGTACATGCGGAATGACAGAAATAAAGCATAATGGAATTGGGTAAAAAAGGAATTGGTCATTTACAGAGAGACTAATAGATGAGTTTTGGGAGAATTAGGAAACTTTCTCGGTTTTGCGGAGTAGTAGTTAATTCTCAATATTGTAAATTATAGTTTTGTTATGAAATCGACAGTGGGCTAGAAGAGAGATTCAGGCAAGGTTTGTTTGATTCTTAGCAATGGTGAAGGAAATGATTTTCAAAACTTTTGTAACAAAAGAAACTTGGGGACTTCACTTGGTAACGTACGGGTAATCCCTCATGAACAAAATCATACTTGAGTATTTCAAACGTAACATGGATTATAAACAAGCAAAAAAAAAAAAAAAAAAAAAAAAGGGCGGAAAAACGTGTTGTCATCTAAAAGTCCAAGAGACTGAACTCCTCTTTCCATCTTCTTTCCAGCAAAAAAGCACAACAGACAGTCGTGAGCCTAAAGCAAGTTCATTTTCCGCACCCTATATATGTTATATTTTTTTATCTGCAATGATCAGGCTGTTTTTTGCTAATGATATCTGCCATGATCAAGCGATTAGAGGAACAAATAGAGGATGAATCTAACATGAATCCAAATTCTACTTTGAGTTTGTACCTGATATATATATGAAACATCAAATTGGGTCCAAAATTTGTACAAACCGTACAATGTTGATCTGACTGATCCTCAATCATATGCAACTTAGCAAAGAAAAAGTATTGACTAATGGTGTTTGTGAGTAGAGATGGTAATGTGATTTATAGTCACCCGTCCCCATCCTGTTCTTTCCTCGGGCGGAGTGGGAGTGGGGGAAATTGGAGGGGTATTGGGGTTAGAAAATAATCGGGTCCCATTTACCGTTGTGATTTTTACTAACTTTGTTCTCTTAAGAAATTTTTTATTAGAAAATGAAATATTGATAAATGGTGAGATTTGAAGTAAAAAAAATGAAAAAAAATAGTGATGAGTATTATTTTGTATATACTCTTCTTATTTCTAAACAAATGAAATCTATAGGCCAACATTAGTGGTGTGGGCTCTTGGCCCAGGCTACATGTTGGTAAGGCTTACAATCCATTGATGTGAAAATGTTAAAGCAAAAAGTCTAAAAATGGACAAAAATACCCCGCCTCTTCTCTTGCGCGCGTGCCCCTCTCTCTCCTTAAGGGACCGTATTGAGATCTTGTTGTATGACACTGATTTATTGGACCCCACATGCGGCAGGTGGTCGTTCAATATTATGACTACTACTTTCTCGTATGACAAGCTTCTGCGATAGATTATGGCATCTCCAATAGCATATGATACTACCATATGATAGAGGGGCCCTGCGTTTGAAAGATGGATAGAACAAATAGGGCCCGTTTGGATGGAGTATAAGGGAAGGGATAAAGTAATCAGGGGATGATACTACCATATGATAGTGGGCTCTTAGTTGAAAGGTCGATGACATCATGTTGTGACTACATACGCATGCATTTGTCTTGCACACCACGAGAGATTGTTCAATATTGTTGTTATGGGCATTTTGATTTTGATTTTTTTTTGTCGTTTTTTACTATTATAAATGCAAGCATTTGTTCTGCCAGGAGACTAGGAAAGACTATTTAATGTAGTTCTTTGCTAAATTAGAATGGGTTTGGCTTATTTTTTGCCTTCATTCAAACAAATTCTCATTCATTTGTTTCATATCAAGATTGATTAACACATATACCCTTATCTGTTGATTTTTTTGCTTCTACTTACACAGAATTGATTAGAAAAATAATCTTATCTGTCGAATTTTATAGGAAATATAAAAAAAATTGATTAGCATAGATCTTTTTCTGTTGTTTGTCCTATATAAAAAATTGATTAGCATAGATACAAGCTTCCAAGAAATAAGCATAGTGAAAAAACTACATGAAATTATCAAATCGGAGTTAGATGCCATAAAATATGGGAATCCAATTCAAAGAAAGAGGTCAGAAAATTGCAGAGTTGCAGTTGGATTTGCAAAAAAAATAAAAAAAATTGGATTGGAAAAATTTGAAACCCACTTTTATAGAGAGAAAGCAAAAAAAAGAAAAAAAGAAAAATGAGGAAATTCAATAACCCAGGAGCTAAGTATACTGCAAATGCACAAGATTAACCAAACACAAGGTGGAAAAAAAGGAGAGATTTACTAAAATGAAGTTATATTTTCCAAAAATCAGAAGCCCATTTCACCCGGATGCATATACATACTAGTATGTGAATTCCGTTGCACCAAAATATATATATATACATAATAGTATGTTTTTGGGTCATATTTTTATTTTTATTTTCTTCCGGTTTTTTTGTGGAGGGTGTTAATGGAAGACAGAAGTCAAATGTCTTGACGCTTGTACGGAAAAAGTTGAGGTCTTTATTATGGTATTAACCCTTACACTATGTTTTCCTCTCCAAAGCTCCCTTTTTCTAAACAAATGAAATCTACATCGATATATGAATGCAAAAAAAGTAAACTATAATTGGGGCCGGCGTGATGTATAAGAAGAGGGAGCATTATGATTGTTCATAGACATGGACTACAAATTGAAATCCCTAACATAATTTATTCAGTTTCTGCTTGAAAACAAAAATCAAAGACACTAATACAGAAAATGAAAACTCGAACTACTTTAAGACAAATTCCTCCTCTTTATTAATAATATTACATCCCATAGGAGTGAAAATCGTTGTGGAACCCACATTCATGTAAGAAGAGGGAGCATTACGATTGCTCATAGACATGGAGTACAAATTGAAATCCTAACATCTACTATTCAGTTTATGCTTGAAAACGAACACCAAAGACATTAATACAGAAAACGCATGAATTTAAGACAAATTCCTCCTCCTTATTTAATAATATTATGTTCGTGGTGGAACCCATCCTTCATGTGAGAAGAGGGAGCATTACGATTGCTCTTGGACATGGAGTATAAATTGAAATCCCAACATCTAATTATTCAGACACCAAATTAACAGGACCCGGGGGGCGTGACAACATGCATGCTGACTCCATCCGAGCCGTCCGTGTTCAGCGATCAACGGCCCAGATCAGTTTGGTAATGGACGATGCAGATCTGTTTAGATCCAAACAGATCTGGGCCGTTGATCGCCGAGCATGGACGGCTCGGAATGGGTCAATGGTGAAGGAAATGAATTTCAAAACTTCTGTAACAAAAGAGATCACTTGGTGATTGACGTACGGGTAATCCCGGATTGGGGGATGGTGCTGTTCCTTAAGGGATAGCATGCATGCTGATCTCATCCGAGCCGTCCATGCTCGGCGATCAACGGCCCAGATCTATTTGGATCTAAACAGATTTGCACCGTCCATTACCAAACTGATCTGAGCTGTTGATCGCCGAACACGGACGGCTCGGATGGAGTCAGCATGCATGTTGTCCCTTGAGAGACAGCACGCCCCCCGGGTCCTTTGTTTTCATAACAAACCTATAATTTATAGTAATATTGAGAATTAACTACGATTCCGCAGAATAGTGACCAAGACCGAGAAAGTTTCCTAATTGTCCCAAAACTCATCTATTAGTCTTTCTTTAAATGACCAATTAAGACCAATTCTCCGGAAGTAATAACATTTATAGTCAACAGTAGTTTACAAGCAATCCACTACTCTTTTTTAGAAACTAATCACCCATTAGAACATGTGCCCTTATCTGTCGAATTTTATAGGGAATATAAAAAAAAATTGATTAGTACAGATAGCCTTATTTGTTGATTGTTTTTATTATACAAAGATTTGATTAGCACAGATCTCATCTGTTGATTGTTTTATTATCCAAAGAGTTGATTAGCACAAATCTTATCTGTTGATTGTTTTTTCTATATAAAAAATTGATTAGCATAGATACAAGCTTCCAAGAAATAAGCATAGGTAGTGAAAATACTGCATGAAATTATTAAATTGGAGTTAGATGCCATAAAATATGGGATCCAATTCAAAGAAAGAGGTCAAGAAATTGCAGAATTGAAGTTGGATTGGCTAAAAACAAATTGGATTGGAAAAATTTGACACCCACGTTTATAGAGAGAAAGCAAAAAACAAAAAAAACAAAACAAAACAGAGAGAGAAATTCAATAACCCAGGAGCTAAATATACTGCAAATGCACAAGATTAACCAAACACAAGGTGGAAAAAAAGGAGAGATTTACTAAATGAAGTTATATCTTCCAAAAATCAGAACCCCATTTCATCCGGATCGATGTATATACTATATACATAATAGTATGTTTTGGGGTCATATTTTCTTTTTTTTTTTTGCTTCCGCTTTTTTTTTTGTGGAGGGTGTTTTTGGAAGGCAGAAGTCAAATGTCTTGACGCCTGTACGGAAAAAGTTAAGGTCGTTATTATGGTATTAACCCTTACACTATGTTTTCCTCTCGAAAGCCCCCTTTTTCTAAACAAATGAAATCTATATATAATTGGGGGCGTGGTGTCTAAGAAGAGGGAGCTTTACCGATGGCTCATAGACATGGACTACAAATTGAAATCCCAACATAATTTATTCAGTTTCTGCTTGAAAACAAAAATCAAAGACACTAATACAGAAAATGAAAACACGAACTACTTAAAGACAAATTCCTCCTCCTTATTTTAGTAATATTATTACGGCCCATATGAGTGAAAATCGTAGTGGAACCCATCATTCATGTAAGAAGAGGGAGCATTACGATTGCTCATAGACATGGAGTACAAATTGAAATCCCAACATCTGCTATTCAATTTCCGCTTGAAAAAAAAAAAAAAAACACCAATGACACTAATACAGAAAACGCATGAAAACTCCAACTACTTTAAGACAAATTCCTCCTCCTTATTTAATAATATTACGTTCCATGAGTGAAAATCGCAGTGGAACCCATCCTTCATGTGAGAAGAGGGAGCATTACAATTGCTCATGGACATGGAGTATAAATTGAAATCCCAACATCTAATTATTCAGACACCAAATTAACAACGCTTGATCATAGGGGGATTGGATCTCCATACAGTGCAATAATGGAATCTTTGCCATATTCTGGTTGAGAATACCCATCATTATGCTTGTATACCACACCGTAAAGACGTGCGAAGTTGAGAATTCGAATGACGAGATCTTTAGATATCATAGTTGGCCTCATCATCTCTGCATTGATGTCCATCCATGCATTCTCAATTATTTTGTACAGCTCAGTTATGGCATCTGGCTTTGAAACACCATATTGTTGCTTCATGTAACACTCGACTCCTGTAGCCATGTGGCTCCTTTCAACTTCCGTCTTCAGTTATTTAAAAAAAATTACAAAAACGATGTTAGATAATCGAATACCACGTGTGGGCGCGCATGCGCGACATATCATCGTTATAGTATCTACGTAATTTAGATGATGATCTGATAATGCTTTGTAATGAACTTTATCCTACTTTTACAGTGTTTTTTATTTATTTAATTAATTTAGATGAGATACTCAACCAAATAATTCTAGGCATCAAGTATCTGTAGTGCACAATGAATTTATGGTAAAAATCACATAAATCACTTGAAATTTAGTAAAAAAAGTGAGAGACACCACATGACATTTGGAAAACATCAGCCACCTCACATTTGACACTTTTATCACTGAGACCCCAAATGCTAACAAAATGATTAAAGTGGTAGTTTTCATTAAATAAAATTTTGTTTTGCAAACAGCCAGATAGAGACTAATCAATGTTTTCGTATTAAACTATTAAAGTTTCAATTCAATTTTGGTTAAAAATTCAAACCATGGATATTTATCAGCAAAAGCTGTTACCATGAATCAACCTATTAGCACTTTGAAAATAAATAACGACAAATTATTATTTTTGAATCGAAATGCCATTAATATCAATTAGATCTTCAATTAAAAATAAAAGGATGAGTATTAATAAGGAAAAATTTCGTAATGTTAGTCATTGTACTAGTATTTGGGGTCTTAGTGATACGAATTCTAAATTTGAAGGGGTCTTCCGGGCATTTTTCAAATGTCAAAGGGTGTCCGTAATCTTTCCCATATAATGTAAACGTTAGTGCAATGGAAGACATGTATACTCGAAGATAAATTTTGGTCCCACAGATTTCAATCTTTGGTAAAATGGTAATTGTATAAGGGTTAGCTAACATACTTCAAAAATTATCCCAAGCATAAATATTCAGCTTTTTTTTTTTAATATCTTCAGGAGGAATAAGAATGTAATGGCATATTTGGAGAGGCGAGGCTATGTGTCAAGAGTGGGGTCGCTCAATCTTGTGGGAATATCCTATAATTTCACTGAATTTCCCCTTCATCGCCATCACAGTTGACTCCCAACGACTTCTCAAAATCCCATATCGCTTTAGCCTTTTTCAGACTTCGTCATCATCATAACTAGATTTCTGAATATATTGGTTTGGTCAGATCATTGAAAGGCCTAAACTTGTTGTACTATTAAATGGAACCCCCATCTCTGCATCGATGTATCTGTAGGCTAGGCCGTGAGGTGTTTAAGGGCTTTGTCCGTTCAGATTTTTTTATGCTTTGTCTCATTGGGTGTTTTAATTTCTTCAACCTCAGTTGGAGTCTCCTCCCCTGTCCCCCAATTTTATGTACCATTGTCAAGCTTCTTAATAAATTTTTTCCCGATAAAAAAAAAAAACCCGTCACGCCATCTCTGCAGGTCAAACCCTAATTGCAAAAAAAAAAAATCGCCAATTTGATCTACCCTTGTCATTAAATTATATCGTACTTACCTTGCAACTCCTTATGTCATTGTTGAGACGGAATATTGTTGAGCAAGCCGTGAGGATTCTAGGGTTAGATTGTAACCATTGGAATGCCTCGCGGGTTGCAATCTCCCCCAACCCTACAAACGATGCCGTTGTGAGCAATGGAGATGTGATGGTTACTATATGTAGCATTGACCAAATACTCATCCATCGTTGCCACATATCTTTTCTTTAACCACTCGGTCTCAATGTCGTAGCATCTTATTATTTCTTTAAACTGATTCCCACCGACAGAGAGAAAGAGAAAACCAAGAAGAATGTGTCAGTCACTGGAGTAATAATAAACGGAAATGTTAGGGTCTATGAAAATTTTCTCCGAAAACGTTCAGAAAAAAGAAATGGACCACAAAGATCCATAAAATGTGAATTTGAGCCGTCCCTTTCACTTTCCTAGACGTTTTCGGGAAATGTTTCCGGAGTTTTGTAATTTACCTACTGTTTTAGAAACTTAGAATTTTGAATTATGATTGTTTTGGTTTAAAACTTGAACTCATTATGATGGTTATAGATACTGAATTTATGGGTTTAAAATGATGTTATATATGAAAGTTTAAAAAGATGTACATATGTTAGAAAGACGGACTTGGAAAATAATTAAGGCTGGACTTGAGAATATAAAATTAATCCCATAGGTGAATTGGGTGAACTTGTGCATACATTAGCTTCGTTATCATGAATTCTGCTCAAGAAGAAATTATGAAGTTGCCAGTTAATGACAAAGCTTCCATTTCAAGGAACCGGGGGGCTTGGAGTGAGTAAGCATGTAGTGGAATCTTGGCTGTCAATTCCTGTTTTGGATGGTCCAGATTTTAAATAAATTGTTCGCGCGAACAGTTTATTTAAGATCCGAACCATCCAAAACAATTTTAACGGCCAAGATTCACTCATTACATCTTGTAGTCACTACAGGGCCCTCGCTCCCCCATTTCAATGTCATTTATTTGAAAATTTTGTACAAAAAATAAAAGAGAGAACTATTTAGGGTTGCTGGCCGTACCTCGTCTTTTAAATAATGGATGCTGTAGTATATTTCTTTCTCTGCCATCTTCCGGTAAAATTCCTCATTGAGACTTAGGAGAGCCTTGTAGATTGGCTTCATGTACTCCGGGAGTTGATCCATGGCATTCATGTCCCACCTAACACATGACCACTTGATGTCACTCAATCATTCTCCTGTATTAAGGGAAGAGCAACGGTAGACATGTACCGAAGTTTACATCCATTTTTACATTCTCATATGTGATGGTAAAACTCAAAATACTATTTAGGGGTGCCACTGTCACTTGGGAGAGAAAATGTAAGAATGTGTAAACTCGGATGTGTGAGTTACATTTTTGTTTAAGAAAAGGAAAAGGATCCATCGAGTGCATATATAAAAATGGATTGGACGGCCGGTCCAGTTTGCCTATATATTTTCGGGACTTTAACTCTCAGTTCCACTTGGATGATCGAAATTGTTCAAATTTAAGAGCTTGCCGAGAACATCAATCGCGTGAAAAACCACGTTGATCCCGATTAATATACTTTCGAAACATATTTATCTTCCGATATCAATGGATCCAATCCGTATTGTAATCTTTTTTTTTTTTTTTAAAGAGAAATGCATTGTTATCAAATCGATATATGATCAATATGTTTTTTTGACGTGGTTGATGTTCTCAAATAGTTCTAAGACAGTTCTAAGACGTGAACCATTGGATATCAGTGTGTCCGTATATAATTCGAAAATAGGTAAACTGAATTATCAAAATGAATACGCAATTAAAGATTAACCCGAAAATTAATAAGCAAACTTTTTTATTTTGTGTTTATAGCATTAGTACCTATGCACGGCATTTGTGAAACATTTGAGTTCTTCATAGGTACCATATGCGTCATACGTATCATCTAGAACAGATATCATTATCATTGTCTTTGTGAGAATCAAACGGGCAAGAGAGTATTGTGGCTCGAAACAAATTGCTGTAGAATAGAAAAAGCACTCCACTGCTCTGTCCCTCACATAAGGAATATGTGACCGGAGATCCTAGTCTTTCCACCACCTAAATATACACATTCAACAACATAGATATGAATATAAAGTTACCCCATGCTTCTTATCCGGACTCCCGGATTGAAGCTCTTGGGGTATTTTTTTTGTGTTGCCAATTGTTTTGGAAAAATCCGATCCGTCCAATGTGTTCAAAAGGTGTTTTTCAAGGTGTACGCGAGAAATCTTCAAAAACAAATACCGGGAAGGGCTTGATCCAAGTAGTTTTCGCAAAAAATGTAAATCCTTGAAAACACCTTCTGAACACTTTGGATGGATCGGATTGTCAAAAAAATGTTTGGATGATGGAGGTCCGGAAACGGCAATCCCTGATAGGAAGTGTTGCCCTATAAAGTTATATTAAAAAAAACAAAAAACAAAAACAAACTTACGAGAGAAGCCCATGGCCATGGCACAACCCAGAAGAATGAAACTATGTGCGTACGTATACTGTCTCTTTCTTTGTTATGAAAACGAATGGCTAATTAAACCCATTCCGGCTTTTTTGAAAAGAATTCATTTACATTGTCATGGGAAAATCCCTTATTATGGAATTTATCACGACTGCCTTTTGGATGGTTTGACATCAGTGGTGAATCTAGAAATTTCACATAGAGAGATCACCTTTCGAGTAAAAAGCTTGAAAAAAACTTATCACAACCCAATATGGTGGGAACGTAAAATATTTAAACAAAAGCACAAAGTTTGAACTTTAAACATTCCGAAAGATTCCAAATATAAGCACAAAAAACATAACCGGTACCATTGCACATGTAACATATATATTTTTTCGTGGCGGTTCCGTAGACACAACAAATAACACAACATTTGACACAAATTTTTTTTTGTGAGCCCCACGCGAATGATCGGAACCATACAATTTGTTTAAAATATGTTTTTAAGATTGCATGTAAAAAATCAACTCATTTGCATATCGGTATGACCTTGATCAGTTCATTCAGTTGATTCCTGTCAGATTTTACAGGATAAATTTGAATGAACTTATCAAACCTTTACCGATATCCAAATGAATTGATTTTTTACAGGAACTCTTCCAAACATGTTTTAAACAACTTGAACGGCTCTGATTGTTAGCGTGGGGCTTCGATTACTGTTGTGTCAAATATTGTGTTATTCGTTGTGTCTACGGAACCGCCCCCATATTTTTTTTCATAAGTACACGCAGAATATAAATTACCTGGAGATTTGGCAGAGTTCTTCCTTGTGTAACATCTGTAACCGATTGAAATCAATCTTTGCAAGCCTCAAAAGCTTTTCATTCCTAGAAGCATCATTTTCATAAATAGAGATGTAATGACTAGCTTCAACTCTTGGAATTCCCCTTTGGAGTGGTTGGGACAAGGCATGGGTCACTTGTTCTGCCAAATCTGGGCTTAAATGTGGTTTTAAGGACTCAAGCCTAGCTTTTGTAAAACAAAAAGCCTTGTCAAATATATATCTTCTCCATGAGTCTTCAAAAAAGTAGCTTCATATAGGCTTAACATACCCATCATATCACTGCTTATGCTTTCCTTGAACTCCCCATGACTGTCTTTGAATTTTTCGAAGACATCTGATATAAAATATATCCACGTACATAATCCACACGACCAGATATTAATTACATTAACTTCCAACAAATTAATTCTATAACGTAATAAAAATTGATTTGCAAATGACATTTTTTAATATGATAAAGCAATTACGTTGAAAGTTTTAGTCAATCTGATCCAAAAATGGTTTGAACGTTTTTGGTTTGACCGGTCATTTGATCGTTGTTTAAATGAAATTTGGTCCGTACGTGACTTAATTCGCAGGCATTCAAATTTGAGAGCTAATTTCAAAGTGCTTTTCCTACTACATAAAAAGTTTCAATAAGTGATTTTAGAGTTCAAATGTGTAGTACTTATAAGTTCACAGGAGACTACGTACACACAGAGAACAAAGTAGAGAGTAAAGCTTACTATTAAACTTGAGAAATTATTCGAATTGACTTGAAAAAACTTGCATGGCGTTTTTACTATGTTGAGTATTTATATATACATTAATGCACAATAGAATCCGAACGCATATGCATCGAACGACTCCGAACACATCTGTATTGGGATTTAAACACATAAGTTTGTCAGCTTTAAATAGTAGAGTACTTACCAGAAGACAACTTATAGCCATGTTGCCTAAAAACCCGAAAGTGAAGTGACACCATGAACAAATCATCATGGAAAACATGGCTATATTCGTCAAAGTTTGGAAACATTTTTTCCAAAAGCTCTTCAATCTCTTTCTCGAAGAGATAAGAAACACCAAGGCGTTCAAGTGCATCGATCAGAACCATCTTCTCTGCTCCTGACTTACCACCTCCGACATCATCTCCTACAAGCATATCCTTTACTTCTTCCTTCAACACTTGAACCTCTTTACTGTATTTTTCTAGTAACTGCGCGCAATCATATATAGCTATCTCAAAAAAGCAAACAACTTTTTTTTAAATGTATTTTTTAATGTATAGTAACCGCAAATAATAATGTACTTTTTAAAAATCAAATAACTCAAAGGGGCGTTGTAGCGTGGAACCATGTCCTCAAATCAAAATCCAAAAGCATCAGCGAGGATATATAGACCTAGCCATTTAATTTCTATATATATATGCTTCTTTCGTTGAAAATCCAGAGCATTAGCAATGCACATCAAGTAACCTAAGGGATAGTAGATTTAGTTAGAGTTTAGACTTTTAGTTATAGTTGTAATCTGAATAATCAAAAAAAGCCTAGAAGAGTATGCAAGAAAGACGATTCGTTCCCGCTAGTAAACGTTGGAATTGGTCTCCCAAGATTAATCGAGGTGCACGAAAGCTGGCCCGGACACTAGATTATCAAAAAAAGGCAAAAAAAAGAAAAAGATGATTCATATATGGATTACCTGGGTATCTGGAGAATCGATCTCCCCATAAACTGGGGGTAAAGTTCCCTAAGGGGCGAAGAGTCTCGGGCATTGATGATTTTTCCAGAGAAAGATGACTCATTTTTAAAGAAGAACAAGAACAGCTTGATGGTTTGTCGAATGATTTAAGCGAACTCTGCTTAAATAGATGAAACAAAACCAAGTTACACTTTGCTTCTCACTCTCAGGAGTACTAATTTGTTGACTTAAGGGTTATCACCTTTTCCATGTGTTTTTTTTTGCATCCTTAATCCTTCCATGTTTTTAAAGACATCCTTAATCCTTACATGTTTTTTATCATGAAATCCTTCCAAGTTTGAATGAGTTTCCACTCTTTACCCAGTTTCAAAAGTTTTTCCTAGCTTTCAAGTTTTACCTGTCATCCAACGTCAAGGTTCTCAATACCGTATCCGACATGGCACCGTTTTTGTTATTGCTACAATACATATTGGTACATGTGCAATAATGGTTATTGTGGGGTGGTGTCTGATCGTGTCGTACCGTACCAGAAATAATTAAATAAGAACTAGGAATTATCCTTATTCCAGAGACTAGTGGTTAATTCAAAGTGTCAGTCCAAATGGACAATTAGGCTAAGTTACGCTGGTTTCAATTAACTTCTAATTTAATTCGGAAAGAGATAAATTGATTGATCGATGTTCGTTCGAGGAACTACTCCCTCCATCCCAAATTGTTTCGCCTGTTTCCTTTTTGGAATCTCACAAAAAATTGTCTATATCTCACAATCTATAATGGTTTTTATGATTTTGTAATTTTTGTTTAAGAAAATTAATTGAGATCTATCAAACAAGATCCATAATTAATATATAAAACATTATAATATAAAAGATATAGATAAATATTTGAGACATCCAAAAAAGAAAATAGGCAGAACATTTTGGGACGGAGGGAGTAATTAATTAAGAAATTCAAGCAACTAAATTGATTTAAGGAAACTGTTTGGAAAAAGGATCTAGGGTATAGAATCCACCCTAATCGCATAACCATAGACCCCAGATTAATATTCGAATTGTGAAGGATTATCGCTAGGGCTTGAAAACCCTTTCGATATTCATCAAGAGAATACTGCATGGACTATCCCGTAGCACGGTTGTCTCACTAGCGTGAGCCTGCCGCCTAACGGCACGATCCGTCTTACGATTATAATCCATCTCAGAACTCCAATCACATCAGTTAAAATCATTATATGAAAGGTATTTAAAAACGCAAATACAAATACTTAACAGATTCATGAAAAAAGTGAACGATTTTATTGAATTTCATAAAATCGAGTTTTGAACATATAATTTGATTCGATTGAAAACCCTAATCTATACAGAAACGTACGATTACTTGGAATGGAGCATAATCCTCCCCCTAAATGGGGATTTGGCTTGCCATGGGCGGGGACATCACAAAAGTTTCATTAAGAGTCGACACGTTAGACTATTAAGAGAAGGGTCTGTCCTTCAATTTGTGGTTCTTTCTTTTAAGTTATCTATTTTCTTATGTATCTTGTGCTGTTGGTGCCTTGCCAACTGCTTGGGTCTTGGAGATTCATATGATTATCTACTTGAGAGTGCAAACCTATTTGGTCATCTCTCTTAGATTTGATGTTTTCCTCCTTGCTCCTTTATCTTTGTACCTCTTTGAGATAATTTAGTCATTTTCGGTCCCGTGTTCGATGCACATAGCGTTGCTTCCATTATATCCATGGAAAGACAAATATTGGAACGTGGGAAGTGGTAAATTTATTTTTCAAAATTGAAACCTCTCAAAGGTTAAAGGATGGTTTTTACATGCAAATATTTGGCTGGTTAGAAATCAGGGGAAAAAGAAAGAAAAAAGAGAGGAGAAATTATCGAATCAAGGTAGTTACACTGTGAGAAGTTAATTTGAACATTTTTCCAAATTGAAAACTTTTCGAGAATCAAATTAAGGTAGTTTACGTGCAAAATATTTGGCTGTCTAAAAATTGCAAAACACATTTCTATAGAGTATGTATTGATTGATTGATGCCAACGCCTTCTTTTGAACCTAAAAATCTCATCCTTGTTCCAAAAACAACAACAACAGTACTCCAAGCTTGATGGTCTGTGCCACCTCAATTACATAGTGTGTCCATCACTAATTTCTCCTCCCTGAGGGAAATAATCTAATGCTTCCATGTTTAGTTGCACATTGAATCCAACAGTTAAAATAATCCCTCATTAATGTGATTATCCTCGAAATACCTACAACACAAAAATAAAGCATGCATTCAACTCCATGTAACAATATATATAAATTGACTTAGCAAAAATAAATTAAGGGGCACTACCATGAATATTTAGGGGGTGTTCCGCTAAGGTAGCTCATTGGCTTTTTGGCTTTTCACGGCTTTTTATGTGATGTATTGTGAGAGAGTGACTGCCTCGATTTTAGGAATAAATTATTTTTTTTTTGCTTTTTTAGTTAGTGGAATAAGACCTTACTCGCCTATCAAACCCCCAACTCATTTCTCAATGAACGCTGCGCTCGATGGTGCACAAGCACTGTGCGTTGGTCGGGCTCATCTCGGAGATGCGTGTACAACGAATTGGAGAGCCACGTGGCCAGAGTGGACAGTCTTTGGTGCGCGTGTTGTTGGGGTAGGCTTAGCCTATCCACGCCCGCCATTTTCTACTCTTTTCTCTTCCCACCATCGTGTTAGGCCAGGCAGGTTGGGTTCTAGACTCCTCTGGTCGCGTCCATCGATCCCCAAGGTTTTTCGATTTTTTTTATGACAGCGTTGGTACAAGCGATTGCCGAACCTCGCGCTTTTACCGTTGGGTAAGCATTCGGTTCTCACTGGTAAGGTGACAAGTCTGAGGGGGGAAATCGCAAGCCGGCCCATTGAAGCCAACTAGTGGGACGTTGGGCGGCAGCAGGTCCGATATACCCAATTTTAACTCTTGAATTAATAGACCGTAATACATCACCTCCGCCGAGCTCCCTTAGTCAACCAGCACTCTCCAATTTTTAATGTGATGACAAGTGAATCGTTGCGAGGGGTGAACACCTTCCGCAAGTCTTTCTCAGTAAAAGAGAGCGTCCTTTTACAGCCCCCGTCAGTTCGGCCCCTTTTCTTGGCTTTCTAGTTAATTTTAGTTTAATCAATTCAAATCAAAATTCTACTTTATTTTCAAATTAGGTTAGAAGTTTATTGAAACTGTAGCAACTTAACTTTTTACTCCCCCAAACGATCTCGGTCTTAGTCACCATTACGCGGAGTAGTAGTTAAATTAATTCTCCGTTTTATAAATTAAACTTTTGTGGCTAGAAGAAAGGAAAATTCAGCCGAGGTTTTGTTTGATTCTTAGCAATGGTGAAGGAAATTGATTTGCAAAATTTTTGTAACAAAACAAAACTTGTGGACTTCACAGCAATCGATGGTAGAAGGCAAGCAAGCAAGCACACTCTCAGCATGGAATATGGATATCCGTCTAGTTCCTTTGACAGTTACAATCTCAGACGGTTATAAGGATTTTGGGAATTATTTTGGGCTCTTTTCTTTTCTTATTTTATTTTTGCTTTCTTCCCATTCAATTTTTCGTTGGATGGCTTGCCTAGCCTTTTTCAACCCTTGATTTTCACGTGGCTTCTCAAGGTTAGTTCTTTTCTCTCGATCTACCATTTATCGAGTTTTTTAATAAAAAAAATTTCCTGATAAAAAAATAAAAAAATTCCCTCATAAACAAATTCATATTTCAAACGTAACATGGATTATAAAACAGCAAAAAAAAGAAAAAAACTTGCTGTCAAAATGGCCATAAATTCCAAGAGACTGAACTCCTCGTTCCATCTTCTTTCCAGCAATAAATAAATAAATAAATTGTTGCTGATCACAAAAAAAAAATAAATCTTCTTTCCAGCTAAAAGGCACGACAGACAAAGTCGTGAGCCTAAAGCAAATTCATTTTCCACACCTTTCGTATGTTATACTATTTGTTTGTCTGCAACGATCAGGCTGTTTTCCACTGGTCCCATGAAAGTGATTAGATGAATAAATAGAGGATGAATCTAACATGATTCCTAATACTAAGTATCTTCGAGATTGTACCAGCTGATGAAACATCAAATTGCGTCCAAAATTGATGAGATGGGTGTGTACAATGTTGATTTTTACGTAATTGCGTCCAAAATTGATGAGATGGGTCATGGGTGGGTACGATGTTGATCTGGCTGAGCAACATGGCAAAGAAAAAGTAATGACTAATGGTGTTTGTGGGGTCAAAGGTCTTAGCTGTGCACCCATTGCCGCCCGCCTCGGGTCCGTTGTTTGGTCCGAATCATTCATTTTGTTCGTCTCGTCGAGTGTGTGGTCCACGTAAAAAAGTTATGTTGATTGGAGATCTTTAACTATGTTTTTAGATGGTATTTTTCTTTGAAACGGAACACTCAAAACAACTATTGTAGGTGATTTTTTTCTACAAAATAATACTCCCTCCGTCCCTTTTATAGTGTGTACATTTCCATTTTAGACCGTCCCTTAATAAGTGTGTGTTTTGAAAAGTTAGTGGGTGTATTTCCTATTTTGCCATTAAAAGTATATTCATTTTTAAAAAGTTGGTTGATATTATTTTATTAATAAGGGTAGATAATGGAAAATAGTTGTAAAAATTGATGTGAGAGAAAAATAGTTGGAATTCCCAAGTAACACACTTAAAAAGGGACGGAAGGAGTAAGTTAAATGATCACTAACCAAATATTTACTGATTTCCGATCAACATGAATTTTTACATGGACCACATACTCAACGAGACGAAGAAAATGAACGATTTGGATCAAATAACGGGACCCGTGGTGGCCCCAAATGGACTGCACGTGTTGTGCACTAGGTGCACAACACAGACCACTCACCCGTGTTTGTGAGTAGAGACGGTAATGGGATTGATAGTCACCCGTCCCCACCCTGTTCTTTCATCGGGCGGAGTGGGAGTGGGGAAATCGGAGAGGTATTGGGATTAGAGAATAATCGGGTCCCTAATTACCGTTGTGATTTTCACTAACTTTGTTCTCTTAATAAGTTTTTGATTAGAAAACGAAATATTGATGAATGGTGAGATTAAAAGTAAAAAAAAGAAAGAAATGACATAGTGATCTATTATTTTGTGTTTATTCTTCTCATTGCTAAACAGAGTGGCTAAACTCTTCGGCTGAGGCAACGACGATGCTTCTCCAAGAAGTATATGATTGTATAGATTTCTATTGTTTTTGTTCAACACTTTGGTTCATTCATATTTTTATAAAACTGTTTATTCTTCCAATCTATCCGTCATATTTATATTCGCAATAGTAGATACTACAATCATATAACAGTTTTCAATACTCTGGGATAGCCTATGAGATAGACTGTACACGTTATACGGATCGTGCCGTTTTTTTTTTTTTTTGATCGGCAAAAGAAAGATATAGAACAAAAGAAAATAGGGGATACAAAGGAACTATGACGCAGAGACTGGAACGGGAAAGATGGACAAAAACCACATAACCCAGACCAAAACAAAGCGAAAATCGTGCCGTTGATCGTTACTCTGAATAAGATGAGTCTTACCAGTGAGATAATCCTTATTATAAATAGCACAAAGAACAGCAGACAACCAATTCTAAGTTAGCTTGTACGAGCTAGGGATGGCAATTCCACCAAAAACCAATGGATACTCGAACCAAACCGACCCTATCGGGAGAGGGTTTTTTTTTATTTTTTCCTACCTATGGGGCGGGTTTGGTTTTCAAAACATGATACCCGGCGGGTTTGGATTTGGGTTTGGTCTTAGCAAGTATTCGGCCAAACCCATACCCAAACCGAATCCAAACCGCTCCATATAATATTACTCATAGATCATGTTGTTGGTTCCTACTTTTTAAAAAAATTTCCTTTGACGTTTTCTCGTTGGTGTGGGTTAAACACATTAAAAAAGTTTATTATTTAGTTATTTTCTTTGATTATGTTGGAATTTGGGTATTTAATGGTAAAATATTATGGCATGTTACTTTATTATTTTAATATCTAATCTTTTTCCTTCACATGTTCATTAATAGAACGAATACTAATGCGGGTTTGGTGCAGTTCGGATAAAATTCAAATCCATATGGTTTGGTTATGGTCCACTAAAAATCATACCCATTGGATATTGGTTTGGATTTGGGTATAGATAAATACTTTGGGTTTGGAAATGGTAATAGCAAAACCCAGACCAAACCGATCCATTGTCATCCCTAGTATGAGCAAAGTACCGAGTCTTGTGAATTTACCCGATGATTATCGGTAGTGATTGCAACCCTTACGGTGGTGATCTTATTTTTGTATTGAATGGATAGCCTAGGCTTCCTACAATCATATTATGAGGGGAGGTTGAATTGAAACCCTAATCCCTCCTGTCTCCAAAACTTTAATCGCTTTCTAGTTAATTTTAGTTAAATAATTCAAATCCAAACTTCTGCTTCATTTTCGAATTAGATCAGAAATTAATTGAAATCAAAACAAGGGTTCGGTTCTGAAACTATGAATCCTCAGGGCAATCCTAAATTTCAAACGAACCAAACCAATTTGTAGGTTCAAAAATTGTAAGAGAAGAAGAACATCAAGGCCAATTAACAACAATCTGAAAAAGAACTCGTACTTGAAAAAAAAACTCTGAAAAAGAGCAACATCTTCTTCCAGCAACTCCAAGAGCAAATCCACACCAAGAACAGTTATTTTATGGTAGACTACTAGACTAGATACCCAAACCCTTAAAACTGCCAAATAAATGCTCGTATTGCTGAATTCGGGCCAACACGTCGAACCTGCGCGACACAAAGGTATAGACATAGAAGGTATTGGAACCGAAGAGGGGGGCTAGATCCCAGTGTCTAAATCTCGCAGTAGTCAAGGTTGGAAATCATGTTCAAGAGATAAGCATTATTTTTCACCTTGTATGTTGATAATCTGCCAGAGGATGTAAGCTATGAATGGCTTTGGAAAACATTTTAATAATTATGGAGTTGTAAAGGATGCATTCATTCCATAAAAAAGAAGCAGAATATCTGGTAACAGGTTTGGCTTTATTCGATATGATTGCTCTGTTTCAGCCAATGTTGTTAGTCGTAAAGCAAATAAGTTATGGACAGATGATAAGAAGCCTTTTGAGAAATGAGCCACGTTTGAGCAGAGAAACAAAAGTACTATCAATGGAAATGCTACTGGTGTCTCGAGGAATTTTGATGTTAGGAAAAGAATGTTCCAGCTAGAAAACAATTTTAGCGAGGAGACGAGTAAAATGGGAGCTTCTGGCACTCATAATCTGATTGGTGTATTCGTAGGTTATGGGAAGTCCTTTGCTCAGGTATATATATATACGCCTACACCATCGGTCATAATGCATTTGTTGGAGAGCTAGACTAAACATTTAGTGTGGTTACATCATACATCGCAGGTTCGCAAAACTGAAAAAATTCTCTTAACAAATTGACGCGTCCCCCGCGATTTTCGTATGTGGAGAATTGTCGTGTCCCGGGCTGTGTCATTGTCCCTATCCATGCTTTATAGCAGCACTCAAGAGACTGACTGAGTTTATGTTCTTCTCAATGTGAGAAGTAACACTGGAATACTTTTCTATACATAGACTTCATTACAACGGAATGATGAAGATCACGAAGAAGAAAAGATAACCATGGATCAGTATTCTGCTATGGCGATGCTATTCTCCACCACAGCTGGATTTATTTCCCTAGTTGTGGGAGAAATTCCCCTATGCCCCGGCTAGATTTCTCGATATCATTTCCATGGAAGCAATGGTTCTTGCGCTGATTACAAGCATGTAGTTTATGTTTGCACATTCAATAGGGCCCGTCATGATTTCCGTGTTTTATTTTTGGTGCTTCTCTTTTCCCGTGTATTATTGTTAAAAATCTAATTTATAATCTTCTAGAGTTATGTGTTAAAAATATCTATCCAAAATATCTAAAGGAGTCTAGAAAAATATAGTAAAATATCTAGTCCAAAAGTATGGAGAAGGTTACAGACTTTGGGTAGATCTTTTGTAACTAGGACATGTTTCACATGTGCAATAGTGTTCTAGAATTAGACTATTCTAGTCTAGGTCCGTGGAATGGCTCTATATATAGAGCTTCAATTGCAAGCTTTCCGTTGAACTTTTCAAAGCAATCAGACAGTATTCCAAAAGCCTTCCACTTTCACTTCTTAATCACCTCCTTCACCCCTCCATTCCTAACAATTCACAACTCACTTTTCCAATTTCTCCCTAAATTCATGTAGCATCCCAACAGATATTTCTTGTCTAGAAAGGTATTGTGTGATTTGCGAAATGAATTGGATATAGATTTGCTCATTTTTGTAATATACTTGGATCTTTAACCTTTAGAAGTATTGGTGCTTCATAGGTCCTAGTTGCTACACAATTTCTCATAGCATTCCAGAGGAAAAGGAATATTGGAGGGACTTTGGAAGCCCACAGCTTCTTCCATGGAGAAGGCTCCGGGAAGTACAAAGGGTCGGGCCTACTAGCACTGTCGTGGGATCCCAAACTAAACAATCACCACTGGTCCAAGGAGGGATAGATGAAACAACTTTCACCTTCTCTTTGGAAACAACCTCAGTCTATTCCATATTTTCATGTTGAGATCAATAAAGATGTTGACCTCACATAGATTATGGAGTGTGAGATTGGACACTGGGAGGATAGGATGGGTAAAGCTTTGGAGATCGGATCGAAGGACTCAGGTTTCGTTTTTTTTTTTTTTGGAAGGATTCAGGTTTCGGGTTACCTACTTCACCTACAATATTCAAGTTCGATGACTAGTTTTCAAAGAAAGGATAGGTGGTGGCGCATGTGGTGAAGTGTATAAAGGATGCATAAAAAAGTCCAAAGGCGATATAGACATGGGGTCGTGGTAGCGATAAAAAAATATAAAGGGATCAGAGTTAAATGAGAAAGATTGCAATGGGAGGTAAGTCACACTAATCATCTAGTTAAATGAGAGGATTGCTATGAGAGGTAAGTCTTACATATTTGAAACACTAATCAACTAGAATTTCAATAAGGATGGCATTAATGCTACGACTGTATTACATATTTGAAACACTAATTATTTCTTTAGTTTCGTAGCATTAAAATAATATGTCGTGGATTTAGCAACACCCTTTCAATAATCACCTTCTTAGAATTTACGGATAGAGATAAAATACTTGGCCAAGATACATCATAACAACATCATCAAGCTTCAAGGAATCTAAGAGGATGGCATTGACCAGTCACACAAAAGATCCCTAATAGATGTGCTCCTTGGCCGAAGACCCAAAATAGCTTTGTGCCTGGTATATGAGGTCATGAAAAATGGCTCTGTCAGTGACAAGTTGAAAGGTAACTTTATACATTCCTTGGTTATTTAAATAGCTTGTAATGTGCTTCTCTATGTTTGAATTTTGGTTCAACTCTGATAATTTATTCTAAAACAAAACCAAAAAGATAACAATCAAACTATTTTAGCCACAAACATGGAAGTTATAAACAACCTTAGCAGGGCGATGTAAGAAAAGGAATAGAATAGAATAGTGGAGTCAGATAAAATTGTACCTGCTCAGTATTCCCTCCACATTTTTGTTCTTTGTCAATTATGGTTTCACGTTTGAATTCGTTGAGATGAGTATAGAACTCTCAGACCAGATTCTTCTCCTAATCAGGGACCGCGAAATTGGAAATTCCCACCTTGTCAATAAATTGACCTAACCCTCTTTCATATTTCCAACCAAAAATTTCTCCTACCTCATATGCTCAAAGTTTATTTAGGCAAGCCACAGAGTTGCTCCCTGTTAGGGTCCACCCAAGATAGGATATCCACTACACTAAGTTTCTCAAAGGCCAAGTTGGGTGCTTAGTGTGTTGGCTAAGTTCGAGAGAATTATAAGGCGATGAACAGTAATCTCATGGTCCTACAAATAGCCCAAGGTGGCTAGTGGATTTTTTGAAAGAGATGGGAAATGTGGCTAGTGGATTTTCTGAAAGAGAATTATAAGACTATTGTCGGTGGAATATACTGATAGTGAACCGTAGTAGCAACCAGTACTACAATACACCTATTAATAATGTGTTGATGCTTGCGTTAGCTCTAAAAAAGCATAGGTATATCACTATACGTCAATAATGGGTTATCTAGGTTTGTGTAACCTGCAATATACCGCTTCAAGAACCAATCAACTTATACTTAATCTAGAATGGCATATCATAGCAACTATTAACTGCATAAACCCACATGTATGTTGTAAGATGTTATCTAACGATCATATAAGTTCTATTTACTATTACAAAAATATGGGTGCAAAGATCATTTGTGTGTGAGAATAGACCAAATCATGGAGGAAAAATAACCGTTAACAATTTGCTATGTCCAATTCCAACAGATCTTGATTGGAACCAAACCAAAAGAATTGCAAGAGGATCGGCTGCAACGATGAAAAATCTACAAGCCCAGACTCCACCTTTGGTATTTAGGGATTTCAAACCACAAAATATATTACTAGATGAGATAACTGATACTTGCAAACCATGAACATAATGTTTATATTCTTGTAAATTATCATAAAGCTGACTTTTCATATTCTTCTTGTGGTTCTCACCTCCCCTGTAATTGTACCACCTCTCATTCAACTTAGCACTTTAATCCAAAGCTAGGCGACTTTGGTTTAGTGAGAGATGAACACCAGAATCTTGCAAGCGGTACTTTAGGTTACACTGATCCACTAACCTTGGAAGTTGGTAAGCAACAATGCAACATAACTTTGCTTAGTTGTTATTCAAAGTAACAGTTTCCGAGCAAATTTTATGCAAAAAGAGGATCATAATCATGATAATTTATCTTCAAAGTTTGTCGTCATTAGTATGCTTACTCTACTGGCAAAATTTATTCGTTTGTATTCAACAAATCAATTATAAATTTTCTTGTGAAAACCAAAGCTAACTTTATCACAATTCGCACTTTCGTACCTTCTCTCTCAAAAAGTTAAAACCAATCCTTATTTTGTGATTGATCAACAATGACTATTTTAGGGGAAAGAGGAAAAGAAACTGACATATACAATATGGGATTTTACTCATGCAATTAATCACTTAGGAGGATCGAGTTTTGGAGTTTTACTCATGTGCTCCCATCTCTTCCATCAAAAACTCGATCCTCCCGAGTGATTAACTGCATGAGTAAAACTCCCATATTGTATATGTCAGTTTCTTTTCCTCCTTCCCCTGAAACGTTCATTATAGATCAATAACAAAATAAGGATTGGTTTTAACTTTTTGAGAGAGAAGGTACAAAAGTGCGAATTGTGATAGGATTAGCTTTGGTTTTCACAAGAAAAGTTATAACTGATTTGTTGAAAGTTGTGATAGGATTAGCTTTCGTTTTCACAAGAAAAGTTATAACTGATTTGTTGAACTCAAACAAACAAATTTTGCCAATAGAGTACGCATACTATTGATGACAAATTTTGAAGATACAAATATGATGATTATGATCCCGTCTTTGCCTAAAATATGCTCGGAAACAGTTACTTTGAATAACACCTAAGCAGAATTATGTTGCATTTTTGCTTACCAACTTCCAAAGTTAGTGGATCAGTGTAACCTAAAGTACCGCCTGCAAGATTCTGGTGATCTTCTCTCACTGACCCAAAGTCGCCCAGCTAAGTGCTAAGTTGAATGGGAGTTGGTACAATTGCAGGGGAGGTGAGAACCACAAGAAAAATAGGAGAAGCCAGCTTTATGATAATTTACAAGAATATAAACATTTTGTTCATGGTTTGTAAGGAATATATCAATTACCTCATCTAGTAATATATTTTATCATTTGAAATCCCTAAATACCAAAGGTGGAGTCTGGGCTTGTAGATGCTTCATCATTGCACCCGACCCTCTTGCAATTCTTTTGATTTGGTTCCAATCAAGATCTGTTGGAATTGGAAATAGCAAAAATTGTTAACGGTAATTCTTCCTCCATGATTTGGTCTATTCTCACACATAAATATTCTTTGCACCCACATTTTTGTAATAGTAAATAGGACTTATGAGATTGTTGGATAGACAACATCTTGGAACATTGTAAGCCCAATAGGCCGAGCTTCCTTTGGTTTGCTAAGTCCATGCCCAAAATATATACATTTGTGTGTATCCTATTTTAATGGCACAGTAATTTTTTATATTTCTTTTTAGAGTGTCTGTTTCGGTGTGGAATGAAATCTTCCCAATATGTATTTTTTATTTTTGAGTGCGGTAGCTTTCAGTTAAGAAGGATCGATCATCTTGAAGGAAAAAATAGGATACTACAAGTTTGGCTCGAGCATTTCAAGGTTTTCTGGTAGCAAAACAATCTGTTTGCTTTTGCTGGATATTTGGCTCGAGCAAAACTGCTGGCAAAAAGACCCGTTTCAGCAACTATAAAATCTGAGCGATTAGGTCATTTGATTTTACCATAGCAGCCATATTTCGACCCCTACACTTTCTCTCTCCGAAAAACCACTTTTGGGTGCTAGGGTTCATGAACTTTGAAGATTCGTGAAGGCTATCGAATGCTGTGAGTTCAAGATCATTTTCAAAGGGTTTCTTTGTTCATCTTTAAATCAATGCTTCTCTATCGAAGCCCTTTCGTGGAGTTCGAAAGGCAATACATTTGGAAGGCTTGAGGATTCAAGACTTGGCGATCATGCAAGGGTGTGATGTACGTGGATTCGGCAAATAGGGCTTAGGATTCGTGGTGAGGATACACGGTCATCGAGTAAGTCTATTTGTAATCACACAATGTTTCTAGTGCATGATTCCTTCCCGTGGTTTTTTCTCGTTTAGGGTTTTCCACGTAAATCGGTGTTCTTCGATTGTTTGATTTCGTTTCATTGATTGGTTATAGTTTTTGATTGGTGGGTCATTTTTTAAAAGAGATAAGATTAAAGAAAATCTATAAACCTAGGCAAGCTAGGGTTTTTCAAACATACTTGTGGATTTTATGCAGTTAATAGTTGCTATGATATGCCATTCTAGATTAAGTACATCTTAGATTAAGTATATCATGCAAATTGTCTAGTTAATTGGAATGCTTCGATCGTACAGCATTACAATTCTTACCTACTGGAACACCTTTTATCAACTCGCTGGACCAGATCTTCTTTTACCAATTCAGCAGAATATCATAATAGATTCTCCTGGGAAATCAGGTTCTAAGCTTATTTGTTCTAGAAACCTTGAATGTCAAATCAATGCTAGATCACCTGATATAGGCCTAAACCTTTGTCCAATAACCTATATACCTGCCATTGCTCCTATTGCAGTGTTATTCTTAGCAAGTAATTGTAAGTTTCTCATTTTGTTGTTTGACAACTGAAATGTCATACTCTTGGAAGTTTATAGGGGCTTTTGTGTTTCGCCTCTTTTTGTATTCGTGCTGCTAAATCCACGACATATTCTTTTAATGCCATGAAACTAAATAGAGTCGTACATATCTACCCCTCAACCTTTCTCTCTCTATAACAGCTACTTTCAAAGGTTTATATGGGCTCAGTCCGTGGTCCCCTATCGATTTAGCTCCAGTTTCTGATATGACCCGAGTGCATGGGAAGGCCAGAGCTTTCGTAGACCAGCTCAAGAATAAGGTGTATGAGCTCACGCGTCAGCGTTTAGAGACCTCTACCTCTAAATACAAACATGCTGCAGATATGAAGCGTCACATGGTAGAATTCGATGTGGGTGATTATGTGTGACACCCGTTCTTTATGTGCATGTGCATTTCATGTGATAGTGCATTTTCATTTCATATGCATTTTGTTGTGTGAATCTGTGATGTTATTTAAATAAAATAAAAAAAGAATTGGGAGTCAAGAGGAGAGGGGACGTGGCATTTAGGGGAGAGATGGCCCTTTGGTTTTAAATTACTTCATTTATTACTTGTGGAAAAATCTAACATTTGGGGACACCTCATGCCTCAAGGGATAAGAACCAAGGAAGACCCATAGTAGACTAAGCCTTTCTTTCCTCTACTGGTAAGCACCGAAAAAAGAGAGAGAGAGAGAGAGAGAGAGAGAGAGAGAGAGAGAAGCTTGGGGAAAATCGGAGTTAAGGTAAGATCCTATGATTTTGCATCAAACTTTGCAAAATTTGCTCCTATAATGTCTTATACTTGGTGAATTTTCGAATATAGTTCCTAAACTTGAAATGATTTGAGATTTTTACTGTAGGTACTTATACGTATCTTTGAGCTTGTGTAAACATTTCGTGATTTTAGTCAAAACACAGAATTTACTAAAAATATTTTACTGACCTGCTGTTAGTTGAAACCGGTAGCCGGCAGCACTGCCACACTTCACGAAATTGGCCATATTTTATCCTAGGAAACTCGAAATTTCACTCCGCTTGATTTGTTAGAAACTAGACACGTAGGGCTTTCAGAATCTATAAGCCAAATTCCTTAATTATTTCTGAGATATAGCAGTTTTTAGTTTGAAGTTGGAGAAAAATCTACTTTTGTGAATTTTCAGCAAGTTCTTGGTCTGTTTGGAGTCGATTTTAAAATAGTTTCCAAGCTCAGAAAATTCTGAATTTTCGATATGATGTTTCTGTATGTATGTGGAGTTTGTGGTAAAAATTTCGTTGGAAATGAATGAGTAGATTAATTCTGTAAATTCAGAGACCCCAAGGCTGTTTATATCGTTTCATGCATTTCACTTGCATTTAAGCATGGGGGGGTGAACGCGAGACTTATGGATGTCTTATAATCTATATTTTTGGTGAGGATAACATAAGGAGGATCACGGTTACGTCTCCTGCTCGTAGAGGATAGAGTCGTTAGCGAAGTTGGTCGTTTTGTCAGGTGAGAATGTACAACTTCTATAATAAATTGAAATGTTGTGTTTTTTTTTAAATTGTGCAATTGGCGTGAGATTATTACCGTTTTGGAAAACTCTTCTTGTGTTTTTGAGAATATTTTGGCAATATTCCTGTTTGGATGGATCAAATGATTTCTTGATGGGTGGAAAGAGAATTTTTACGCCTCTTGTGCCAATGTTCTAGTTTGCAAGCTTGGTTGTTGCTTGCATTCGTGGGTTGTGCGAGCTTGGTTGTTGCTTGCTTTTTGTGAGTTGGCAAACAAGGCAGACGTTTGCCGGTAAGCTTTGCTTACCCAGTGGGCTGATTACTAATCTAACTTGCTAGCACCTACCATTGGTGATAAAGAATGGCCCTCGTTACCACCACTAGATGTGAGCCTGTGAACGAGGTAACGGTACCGTCTTAACTCTTGGTCGTGAGGTAGATGACTCGTTGGCACATTTGCTAAAATTTATGTGTTATTATCGTGGAGAATGGGTGAGGAAAAAATATGATTATTGCAATCCTTTTTGGATATGTTTTTTTTGAAGAGAATTTATGGAAAGAGAAAGTTGGCTAAAATTTAAGCAGTGGGTGATATTTAAAACTTGGATCCATCTAAAATGTTTAAGCATTTCTTTTTATTATGCTGCTAAAGTACATTCTCCTGTAACCTTTTTGGTTCCAGAAACCTGGATGAGCTAAATGTCGGTCCAACTACAGTGCCAGTCAGGTGTTCATAGTGGTTGTTATTGTAACTTTTGTCAGATCGTGGGTGCTATGTAAATATTGGTTTGCGAGGTTGGTGTGGTTGTGTAGTTGTCAAGTACTTTGGACTTGTACTAATGTTGAGAAGTTGTGAATACCTAGTTTGTGTAAAATTGTGGAGTTGATCTAATATTATCTTTTGTGTTATTTCGTTGCGGGTTGCAGTTATTTATTATTATTAATTCTTTTTTATCTCACATTGATGTGAGTGTCCCGGTAGGTGAGTTGGTGGTGTTTGGCTGTCCGGCCACTTTGTGCAGGTTAGGTCCTTACAGAGTGGGGTGTGACATTATGTGTATGATAAAGTTTCTTAATTTCTTAATTTCACTTGTTGAGACAGTTTTGAACAATGATAAAGTTTCCCCCCAAAAGACTAAAAATGTTCACTAACAAAAACAAACTCAACTAAAAGAAAATTAGTTAAGAAAGTCCAAACTCCACCTCTTGAATCTTGGGTCATTCGCCTTTATCAGACCTGGCTAGGCAATTACCTGGCCCCCTCAATTTGAGGCTCGAAATAGGGCTCCCACTTTGTTAGACATGTTATATACCCTGTCCGTTCTATTTTGTTTTGTTGTTACGGGGAATCTAGCTTAAGGAGTCAAAGTCGAAAGTTAAGATTTTCAAAATACCTCACAGCTAAACTTGAGTATTCACTTCAATTCAATTTTAAGGAGCAAAATTATTTTGATGGTTATTGCTAGAAATGAAGCAAACATTTTGGGATAGCTCAAAATAGAAACATGAGGAAACAAAATGGGACGGAGGAGTATTTTAGTGTTTGTCAACATTTACTAATTAATTTGTCCAGCTATGTTTAAGGAAGGAAGAATGTCTTTTTTCCGTTTTTTTTTTCTTTTCTTATCGAATAGTTGGGAAAGCATGTTGAAACAAAAAAAATGTTGGTGCAAACTTTGGGAGTACTCTCCAAAGTCTTGGGTTCGATTCCCCGCTGAGTAAAGATCAAGCAGATTACATCAAGTGAAACAAAAGGAAAGCTGATATATTGATAAGGAATCAAACACAACCGCAACACAAAAGCATAAAATGGTGGAGCATGACCTTGAAACTAAGAGCTAAGCAGAGCCCCAAACTGTAATCAATACGCTATCATTCGTTCATGAATCTAAATGATTTGGGACCGGCCCCAAGACTGGGGCAGTGGTCAGAAATAAGCCTTGGCAAACCCCATTGGATGAAACTGAAATGGTCCAACCACTCTGTGAGAATAGGAATCTGTCCAACCTAGATTGAATGCTTCTTTCTTGGAAATTTGGCCACGAGTATTTCCTCCCATGCATTGGCAAGTCCCTTAGCTCCATAACATTGATAAAATTCTGAAATTCCCTCATGCCTAAGTCAAGTCTTGTACATCTCATCCATTCGCCAATCGATTTATCTCATTGAAATCGCCTCCTGAACACCATGGAACGTTGCTATTGCCCTTCAATTCCATTAGCTCTCCCCAAAACAATTCTCCTTTCTAAGTAGTTATTGGGTGCATATAGGTTGATTAGCACACATTGGAATGAGTTACCGGTAGTACCTTTGAGGTAGATGAAATGCCTTCTACAAACAACACCATCAGCTTTGACAGACCGAACCTTTGGCAATATATGCACAAAGTGGCTGCTCTCAGAATACCACTGAAACAATAGCCCCCTTGAACCTCCAAGATCCGAGGAGCTACATGGACGTTTTGCTGCAGAATACCATTGAAACTGTGAATCCACCCTCCATAAATAATATCTCTCACTTTTTTTGTTTTTTGATCGGCAAATAATATTTCCTACTATTTCATCACCGCTCCATATTTAGTCCACCCAAAACTAACACCGCACCAAATCAAGGCCTAAAGATTAAAAGCAAAAGTGTAAATGTGTATTTGCTTGAAGAAGATCAAATAGGTGCGTGATTTTGTTTCGCGGAGCATCAACATAAAGAAATTACAAGCAGGAATTCCACGATTACTACACTTTATATTTTTTTGAACTGGTACTACGCTTTATATTTGGTAAGTTTATTTCATTAAGATGCCATAAAAAAAGGGAGTCATGCAAGCTATATGTACATACCATTTCGTACAAGCCTCTCAAACAAATCACTTAATAGCATGGGCTTCCATTGACGATCTGAGTTGTTCATTTTTTAAGTCCAGACATGCAAGTTATCGATACAAAAATCACATTTTTCGGTGCAAAAAATTGAATGAATAAGATTGTAAAAATAGATTTTGAAATTCACACTCCTAGAAAGTATGTTTGAGAAGTGTTTTTAATTTAGTGGGGTGTGATTAGAATTACTAAAAAAAAAGCCTTGAACAATTGCCAAGAGTCTTGTAAACTTCTCAATCGCAATCCCTCCATACTCCTCAACTTTTGTCCACATGCCGGGTCCACAATTGTGATCCTAACCATTTATCTCATAGAATCGCAAAGAATTAGTACAAGTCTACGAAAAATCCGTATGATCATATATCAATAAATATATGAATAAGTTTTACTTTCTTACGTAAATTATAAGCTTAAAATTTAGAATACCTTTACCGCTCATTTTGCATAGCAATTCGCAACGTCTTGACGTTTCTATATATGGAGACAAAATCCATTCGTCGTGATAGGGAAATTATGTCGTAGTGAATTGAATTAAAAAAAGCAAAAAAAAAAAATTTGAACATCTGAACGAAATTATTGTTGTTGGTATGTGGGTTAATTTCGAAGATTGAGTAAATAGTATTGTTTTGACTTTTCAAAGGGGACTAACAATTTGAAATATTCTAAAATAGTATAAGTGATAAGCAATTTGGAAACGATGGAGTATAAATATAGCTATAGGTGTTTGCAAACGGTAAGAACCCAAATTAACAGAGTCCTTCCTCCTGTAACACCTTTCTCATATTTATATATTTCTTCTTTGCGGAGCAAAATAAACAGAGTCTTCCTCCCATTCCAATCACCATGATTCCTCGCTTGTACAAAGCCGCCATGGAAGGCCAAGTTGAAATCCTCAACGAATACATTAACCAATTTGATGTCGAACTCACTGACAACAACAACACTGTCCTTCACGTCGCAGAGCTCAGTTCGGCCAATTATCTTGTGTGGAGAGCATCCTACAAGAGTGTCGACCCTCTATGTTGCACACGACGAATTGTAAACACGAGACTCCCCTTCATATTGCTGCGAGGGAAGGGCACCTTGGCATAGTTGAAGCGCTCGTAAAACGAGCACAAGAAGAAGTCGAAAGCGAAGGGCAAACAACCCAGGAGATGTTGAGGGCGATGAATTTGGACGAAGACACACCCTTGCACTTGGCGGTGCAGAATGAGCACCTGGAGATCGTGAGAATATTAACAAGAGAAGAGATCCAGAGTTTCCATAGCCAGCAAACAAGGCCAAGGAAACTCCATTGTACCTAGCTGTCGAGAGGGAAGATTATGACATGGTGGTTGTAATCTTGGATAATTTCGTATCACCAATTTGTAGTGGCCCTAATGGTAGAACAGCATTGCATGAGGCAGCACTACTGCGAAAAACACCAGGTTTCTTAAACCAACTCAATTAGTCTATCTGTCCAAAAATGTTAATCACAACGAAAAGGCGTGAATTTTTCAAACGAAAAAAATGAAGAACTTCCGTGCATCTTTAATTTCGTATCAAGAAATTTTTAAAGTTATAAACGAAAGTACTTTATTGTATAATCCCAAAATTATACATCTTTTCGTTTCATAATGAACTTACTTTTTGGAACGGAAGGAGTGCTTGTTTCTACAATTGTTTATTTTGTAACAACATTTTTGTTTTGACCTTCGACGTTTCACCATAATAGAGCCTCGGAAGTACACATATGAACTTCAAAATGGCCGAAAAGAACAAAGAAAAGGACTGAAGAGGATTAGTGGGTGGAGAGTGTAGGGAGGTGATCATAATTCATAGATATATACTTGTGAACGCATTGGTTGCCAAAATTTCTATAGCTAAAGGCATTATATATACATGCATGCCATGATATGCATTGATCGCGCTTTACTTTTTTTCTATTTTCATTTGTTTGCAGAAATCGCTGCAAAACTATTAATATGGAAGTCCGAACTAATCGACAAAGCAGACGCAAATGGTTGGACACCACTTCACTATGCTGCACGTTGTGGTAATGTACAACTAGTTAAAAAGATACTAGAAAAGAATTATTTGTTGGCGCAAGTTAGAACTCGACATGAAGATGGCAGAAAAACAGCTCTTCACATAGCTGCTGCGGTAGGAAAGGTAGTGGTAATGAAATAGATCTTATCAGCGTGCCCAGAATGTTGGGAGACGGTTGATCGTACAGGACGTAACATTCTTCACATTGCGGCAGATATGCAGAGGGTACGGGTGCTTAAATTTATCTTTAAAATGTCATGGTCAAGCCAACTAATAAATCAGAAAGACAATGAAGGAAACACTCCTCTCCATTTGCTTGGTGCATTTGAAGTCAAAGGCTGGGAGTTTTTTATGAAATATCGCGGATTCACGTCAATATTCAACAATGAAAACATGAGCCCAGAAGAGGTACTATTGTCCCAGCAGGTAATGATGCCAAACTTGACTAATTTATTTCTCCACTTCTTCACTTTTGATGGTTGAAAAATATTTGTTATTTATTTAGAAAATTTGATAGACCAAAAAATACTATACAATTTTCAAAAGTTGTTTTCTCTATATTGGGGAACAAAAAAAAAAAGGAGGGACTACTGTTGTATATGCTCACATGTGTGAATAGCTTTTCAAACTGATCACTTAACAATGAAAGCAGTTTGGGAATCGACGATACGGGCAGATTATTAACGGGAGAAATATCTTGCGCAATGACCGTGACAACTTGGCAAAGTGGAAGAGTGTTCGTACAAAACGACTGAAAGAGATGAAAAAAGCAAGAGAAAATCTAGACAACGAAAAAGCTAAATCCATCAACGAAATGGCGAAGATCCACGTGGTAGTGGCTACACTTATAGCGACCATCACATTCACTGCCAGTTTCACGATGCCCGGCGGCTATGATTCCAACCCAGGCTCAGAGCAAGGCATGCCAATTCTAATAAGAAAACTAACTTTCAAAGCATTTGTCATATTCAACGCTATAGCCTTATCATACTCAACTACCTCTGTCTTCCTCTACGTTACCGCCTCGTGTTACATCCATGAATATGGAAGGATAGCGCGGCACACTAGTGCCTTCATTCTGATTCTCATTGCCATGGTTGCAATGATGGTTGCGTTCATTACAGGCTCTTATTCAATTTTATCGGATTCTTTAGGCGTCCCGATTGCTGTTCTTGGTTGCATCTTCTTTCTCATCTTTTATGTGGAATTCGAAAATGCAATGGATACATGGGAAAATTATGTGCTTATCATATCAGACAGTAAGAAAGAGAGAATCAGTGCTGATTGAAGAGGAAATCTGTGCTTGTTTGTGCACTTGGAGCTGAGGGTGAAACTGAAGGATTTGGCTTTAGATTGGAGGATTTAATTGAGTAATTTTGCTTCCTAGTGTTTTGTTTCTTGTATTTCCTTGCAGTTTTGCTGCATGTTGTCAGCTAAATGCAGCCTTGCTTGTCCTTAACTGGATCTAGTTTGTAATTCAACGAAATTAATTTACCCATAAAAAATGAAAACAGAGAAAGAATCAGTAATTCAACCATATCGATCACCCTGTAGTTTTGTTGTGTTTCTCCCTGTATCTTCTCCATTTTCTAAGAGTTGCATGTGGAATGAATGTGGAGCATCTCATTTTCAAATTGTATGTTGCTATCGTGTGTGAAATTTTTTATTTTTGAGCCTCATTTTCACACAAAAAGTTCTAAGGTGACGAACAGGGATGGAGCCCGAATCCGGCTACGGGGATGGCACCTTTCAATGAAAAACTACTTTCATGTTATGCGTAAAAATATGTTAGTTAGGAAGTCATATAACTAGGTGTTGTTAAGAGTTTTTTTTTTTTTTTTTTGGTGAAAAATATGTAAAGGCTTCCTCCAACTCTCTTAATGGTATTCAAATACAAGTATACACTATTAATTTTTCTTGATTCCAACTGACGATACTCCCAATTGCAATTTTTTCATTTTTTTGACAATGGAGTATTAGGGATTTTTTTTTATAACCGTACATAACTAGTTGAACCACTTTAGTCTTAAAAAAATATTTATATATTCAAAAGTCCGGGTGACACCTATCCATACCTCTCTATGTTAGTACCTTCGCAAAATAAAATTGGCCAGTAGCTCCAACAGTCATCGTTTTCTACTTTTTTTTCCTTGGCAAAGGCAACAAAAATTAAATAAATTGACAAGTTTTATGAATGCCTGAGCCGATGGGAAATCTGTACGGGTAAAATGATGAGTAATCCATAACTTATTCATAAAAATATGTAAATCTACATGATTGTGAATTCATTTTCATGGTACATTCATACCTACCATAGTCCGTAAATAAACATGCAATAAAAATGCTAAACTTTGAGAAAATTTTTAATGTTTAAATGTGTCACGTTCCTCTCCAATTAGTAATAAAAAAAAATTACAAACCTTGAGAGAGAGAGAGGATTGAACCCTTGTGGTTGGGAGCATTCCAATTAGTAAATGTGTCACGTTCCTCTCCAATTAGTAAAAGCTCATTCCAATTAGTAAATTAAAAGTTGTCGGGGGAGAATTGAACCCTAGTTGTTGCACCCAAGGTTGATGCTCTTTACCAACTGAGACAAAGTAGTTCAAGCTTTTCCTCTTTTTATATTTATTATTGTTCTTTTCAAAAAAAAATATTTGGTCGGGGAGAATTAAACCCCTGGCGACGAAACTTTCTTTACACAAAAAGATGTGTATTGTTTCCTCACAAGATCTCAAGTTAATTCAAAATCTTTTAGATATTATGAGCTCTTATGTACCAGTCCAAACGGGGCAGCTGCATTGTATATAGAAATTTCATGAATCAATGCTTCTCCTTTTACCATTGGAAAAGATAGAGAAGCTGTGTTCAATAAATTATTTTCCATGTTTGTTCTTAGATCTTGAAAATAAGATGGCGCTCATATATTTTACTTTTGGCTCAGAAGCAACCAAGTTAAGGTGCAAGAGAGAGCATTTTGCAAAGCCATTGATATTCACATCTGAGCAGATATGCACAATCACTGACAAGTTTGACAAAAGAAACTTGATTGGACCAACTCAATTTGGCAAAGTTCATCGAGGAAAGATCTGTGAAGGCGTGTCTGGAAGCAAAACCCAAAATGTGATTGTGAAGATATGGGACGAAAAATCAGATGATCTAGTAGGAAATGATGACTATTTCATGGTTGAGGCACGTCGTTGGATTAAATTCCTTCTGTAAATCTGATTGGTTACTGTCGTGAAGAACAATTAAGAGCTGTTGTGTATGATCTTGATCCACTGGACACATTGCATAACATGATGTTGAAAGGTACCATTGATCTATGCTCTGGAGTTGAGTCATATGCCGTACTTTTGAAGTTTATCTTCAAGGTTTTTGTAGTGGCCAAAATTTCGTTGGATGTTTTCATGGTTAGATAATTTCAGCAAATTTGCTTTCTCATATTAGGTCAGAAGCTACAAAATTTTGAAGTTTTTGACCAGTATCTTATTTCTACATCTGATGAGATAACGTGGCTCAAAAATGAGATACTCATGAGTTCCAACTCGAGGATCTGATTATAAACGGCTTCTGCTCTCTCTTGCTCCATGACTTTGTTGCTTCTGAGCCAAAAAAAGAAAAATTTATGGTTAACCCATAAGAACCAAAAATAGAAACTACTACGCGCTCTATTTGAATACCGGTACAAAGAACCCTTGGAAAGTACATTGCACTCTCTTCCGCTACTGTTTCTCACTACTTTTCTGTAGGGAGCCTGACTTTGCCATTGGAGTGCCCTCCGGCCTATTGCCACTAACGGTTTGCTTAATTATCTTGTAGTTTGGTCTAAAGGAGAAGGCAGAGCATCCTAGCACATACATCACACTATATTTTCTGTTATATTTGTTATGTGACAATCATAGAAAGGTCCATTTCTTCTATTTGTTTGCCCTCATGTGTTCATGTTCCCTTTGATATTAAAAGTATACGATTTGATGTATGTACGAGATATAAAATAGACAAGATCCTAGCGAATGTCTTCATGCATAGTTATCATTCCTATGAACTAACCTAATCATATATATTGCATGGTCCCTTGCAAATCTAAGGCCTCAGATTCATAAGAGGTCCAACTAAAAACTAAAAACAAATCCCTATCTTCTAGATTGAGTGTGATAGAGTTGAAATTTGTAAGAGTTGCCTGTGTTAAGAGGTATTGCGGGAAAGAGCGGAAATTGAAGTTTAGGATTGAAATTAAAATTTTTGGAAGTTTGGGGGCTTGTTTGATAAAGAGGGCAAAGTTTGGGGTTTTTGTTTGAGATTTCCCCCATATATATGTAGTTTGGGGTTGTAGATATATGTAGGAGTAGTTTGTTTGTGGGGCCCAATAAGACCTGAAAAAAAACCTCGTCCCCTTCCTTTACCCCAAATCTCTCTGTCTCTGTCTCAAATTGATTTGCGGATTCTCGATGGCGACGGAAATAACAGCACCAGCAGTGCCTTTGACGAAACGCCATTCACGATTTGTTCTATATGGCGAAGCTCAACCAAAGAAAGCAAAGGCATCTCCTGTGGAGTGTTCGGAGCCACCACAACGATTTTCGTTTTACCCTGCAGATTCTGATTTACGTAATCATTCTTCGTCCTCTTCAAAATCCTATCGGATTTATATCGTTTGCATTTCAAACGCGAATTTCTGTTGTTGCCGCATGAGAATTTGAGGGGATAAACGAGGGATAGAGAATCAAATTGTACCCATCAATATTAGAACTTGGAGGCCAATTTTGTTAGGAAAAAGATGTAAAATACAATCCTAACAAGAGACTAGTAGGTAACATATACAGATGCAGAAGAGGCATTCCAAGCCATGGTTGTTGGAAACTCGGAATCCCATCTGATGATAAAATCCATACAAACATAGCACGGACATGTGTGTCTGTGTTGGTGCTTCATAGAATCCATACCGTCGTATGTAGACTCTATCAGATATCAATCACTAAACTAGACAAAAAAAAATAGCAAAAATCATAAGAGAAGCGAGGTCTACAGAAGGTTGGGAAGTAGTACGCCCGGTTCACCAGAGGGACTACTACTGGAGATACACCTAACTCTGATTATTCTAATGACACTGAAGCTAAAGGGAACAATGGAGGGCTCACCCGAACCACATAGCCTTAGCACCTGGTATTGGGCTGAGAAGATGACCGGCAATCCAGCCCGCCTTTGTGGGTAGGATTTGTTAACTGGATGATTTTTTCGTTTTGAAATTCAAGCACAGAAAAGAGAATTGGAAATTTTAGAGGCTGTGCATCATCTAGAATGGAAGAACATGATAATTAGCTAAGGCAAATACCGATATATTACAATGCGTCTATGTTGTTTTTCCTTTTATGTTAACAACTATTTTGCTTCAATTTTTGGCTTCAAAATCTGTATGTATGAAGAAATACATGTTCGTGTCCTGATGATCAATTAATTGCAAAGTTTTGGCATAGCAAATGTCCGTTAAACACAGCTGCATTGTATATAGAAATTTCATGAATCAATGCTTCTCCTTTTACCGTTGAAAAAGATAGAGAAGCTGTGTTCAATAAATTATTTTCCATGTTTGTTCTTAGATCTTGAAAATAAGATGGCGCTCATATATTTTACTTTTGGCTCAGAAGCAACCAAGTTAGGGTGCAAGAGAGAGCATTTTGCAAAACCATTGATATTCACATCTGAGCAGATATGCACAATCACTGACGAGTTTGACAAAAGAAACTTGATTGGACCAACTCAATTTGGCAAAGTTTATCGAGGAAAGATCTATGAAGGCGTGTCTGGAAGCAAAACCCAAAATGTGATTGTGAAGATATGGGATGAAAAATCAGAGGATCTAGTCGGAAATGATTACTATCTCATGATTGAGGCATGGTGTTGGATTAAATTCCTCCTGGATATTTTCGCTTATATGTATCATTGTATCAGTATCTCCATGATTTCTGTAATTTGGCTGGTTATAGTTTGTTGACAATCTGAATAATTATGCTGCAGGAAGAAGAAAAGTTCCTTACTGATGCTAGTGTAGTTGATCACCCAAACTTGGTAAATCTGATTGGTTACTGTTGTGAAGAACCATTAAGGGCTGTTGTTTATGATCTTGATCCACTTGACACATTGCATAACATGATGTTGAAAGGTACCATTGATCTATGCTCTGGAGTAGAATCATATGCTGTACTTGTCAAGTTTATCGCCAATGTTTTTGTAGTGGCCAAAATTTCGTTGGATGTGCAAATTTTTTTTCTCATAATTAGGTCAGAAGATACAAAATTTTGAAGTTTTTTACCAGTATCTTATTTCTACATCGCCTGCATGTTTTAGACGATTTCACTTGGCTACAGAGGATTAAAGTTGCTCTGGGGTTTGCAAGCCTCCTTGAGTTTCTACATGGTCAAGATAAACCTTACCTGGTTTTTAATATCGACGCTGATCATATAATGCTTGATCAGGTTGGGTTTAATGTCTTTTTCTCCTCACTTTTATTCCTGAAGCTTGCTCTTTTGTATTGCAATTATTCAGGTGTTTCTTGTATATTATGTCACATATTTTTCTTCCTTCTTTTCAGGAATTCAACCCTGTACTATTTGACTTTGGACTGATGAGTGGAGGCATTATTGGTGAAATGAGTGATCTAAAACAATTTATCTACATGTCTCGAGGCTATGTCGATCCATATCTTGTTGGCATAGGTATTTCACAACTACCTTTCTTGTAGGTTTGTACACTCAAGAAAGCAAATAAAATAGGCGTGCACAAGATGGATAGATGCCAAGGAGATGCTTTTCTTTGGATTATGTAGCACGGATACGGGCACAGGCGCGAACACGGACACGGACATGAGATTTCTAAAATATGGGGACACTAACACAGGGGACACGGAAATTAAAAATATATTGATAATATGTGTTTTAAAACAATGGAAACATAGTTACTAGAAGCAATCATGAAGTATCAATATGTACAAACAAGCATCATATATACATCATATTACACCGTCAATCCAATTTTTTTGGAATAACACATTTACACCAAATAAGTTTTAAAAATTGCATATTTAACCCTACCGTGTCCGCATATGTGTCCCTCCCGTGTTCCGCTTGTCTCCTTCCTCCCGTGTCCCCCTAAAATAGTTTATTACATTTAATAGACACGCCACATGGTGTGTCCCATACGTTTTTAGCTGTGTCCTTGTGCCCCCGTGTGTCGGACACGGATATGGCGACTTCTAGGAGTGTCTGTGCTTCATAGTCTTTGGGCGATAGGGTGTGGTGTATCATGTATGTAAGGGGGAGATTGTTCAAGATATTGTTCAGCTTTACTCCTGCCATTATGTAATATATGAGCCATGATGAACTGAACTTGATTTAACCTAGGAAAGTAGGGGCTTTCACTGGGTAATGGCACTTCTAGTTATAGTAAGATGCTAATTGTTTCCTGCCTAGGCATCTATGTTTCAATGGCTGAATCTGTTTTGGTGGCCAAGTTACTAATTTAAATAGTATCATCTGGTCCACATAAAAAGAACTTTGCTTCCTCCTGTAAAATCAAGAAAGGAAAATTTTATTTTGCCAGAAAAATGCACCAGAAGGACATGTGTGCTGACATGGTACCAAACGTGGCAGAGGAGGGGCATGGACAAAAACATCCTTTCCTATTTCTTCCTTGTCTTCTCTGGTTCTCCACCATGACCAGCTCCACTTCCATGGCCGTTCTCCAATATCGTAACCGATGAAGCCATCTTTCCTCTTCATTGTGACTGCAAGCTACTAATTTCAACGTCAGAAAAAGGACCCAACGATCATAGAAACCCCAGATGACATTCCCTCTTCTCTTCCTTTTGGAGTATTGTTGTATATAGACGTTCCCTCTTCTCTTCCTCGTCAAATGTTGATTTCGACTTGTAACTACAATATATGTATTGTTTCCATGAATGTTCGTCAACACTGCCTCCAGAAAAGGCATCAATGCAAAATACCATTATTGCCTCTGCCACCATTCTGATTGCTTTCCCAGCATCGCTTGTATTTCTTTTATGGCATCAATTCGAGTTTCATCCAAGTGTGAAGTTTGGCATATTTTATGGTATCAACTGTGAATTTCGTATTAAGGTGTAGAATTTCTTGCATATAGGCGATTAATGCCTACATAAGCCGCTTTTGGATTTTGTTGGGTCATATGTGTAAATGTGTAATAGTAGACCGGATAAGCAATAGATAAACATACACGAAATCGGTGCGGTTTCGCAGAGTGAGAATTGTACAAAAATACCGAAATAAAATCTCGTTTACTTCCCCATTGCCGAAATTTTGCCGGAATCTGAAATCTTGCTGGAAAAGATGGAAAGTGGGCAGGGCTTTGTGATGAACATTGAAGCTTCTAGAGACTCTTTGATTTCTTTGTTAAAAAGTATGCTTTTATTTAGTTTTTTTTTCCGTTAAATGAGGTGGCTGTCTTACTTGGAAAGCCAAGTCATTCTGGTCTACTCTTCAGTTCAAGCTGTCTGCTTGTAATGTAATTATAGTATCTAGTTGGAGAGAAATGGCCAATGGTGGAGGGCCCGCTGCCTCGACTGAATTTGTGAATCTCCACTTTCACCTATAAATTTTTTAAACTAGTGCAATTTACGCCATCTAAAATTATGTCTCTGTCCCAGGTAATATTGTTTTTAGCCTCTGATGTTAATAAAGTTATCATGCAAATTGTTAAAAACATGAAAACCCGTTGAGGTCTATTGTGATTTTTTAAGGAGAAATTGGTGCCAATATATGGTGGATTCCTAAACGATGTATCCTATTTCTGTTATCATTTTCAGTGGAAATTCTTTTATTATCTTTTTCTTGGTTATTACGAACAAGTTTTTATTGAAGTTCTGTTTAATAAGTTCTCTGCTGATGTAAATTCCTTGCTCCACCACTGGTTGTAGCTTTCTTGGTTAGCCCTAGGAAAGCTGTTGGCTTGTTTCTTTGAAATCATAAATGGTTCTTTTATCACATTCATCTTCATGCACGAATGCTCTCATGCACCCCACACATGCTTATATAGTCCCAAGTAAGTTTTTTTTGGGTAATTAGTCCCAAGTAAGTTCGTTTTGTTTTTTTGGGTTGTTGGTGTATTCTGCTGTCATTTTGTTCTCTAAGTTGTTCGCTGAATTGCTCGACAGGTTTGCGGCGGGGCCTGTTCTGTGATGTATTTTCATATGGTGTTATCCTTGTCGAATTGATAGTCAAAATTGCTATTGATAAGGAGAAGTTGCAGAGCCTAATGGATCTGCCAGATGAGTGGGCGAAAAGTGTATACAAGCCTGGTTGTTCCCTTGTCGAGAAAAGCCTGGAGAAAGATGCGGGTTATTATGCTACTGATGGGCCAATCATAACAAAACTGGCAATGCATTGTGTGGAGTATCATTCAAAGGATCGTCCAACTATGAAGGAAGTTGTAGAGAAGCTACAGAGTCTGCAAGTTGTTCAACTTCATGGTGATGCATTAGGCCTGTCTAACTGAGTTTCAGTTGTCTTTTTGGCCTTGTACCTAGAATGCTTCTGCTAAAATACCGTGGTAAAAACTCAGACACGTGGACATGCTGTCTAGTTTCTTAAGGCGAATATGCCATGAATTTGATAATTGTACGAACAGGGTTTTAGGAGCCTCCATTCAAGTACTTTTGGTGGTTGCATATGCATATTTCCCCTTGATAGATGGTTCTACTATGCTGTTCATTGTTGGTGACTTGCACAAAATTTGTTATTCTCTAATTCTGACCTAACTGGTGAACGGTTGAGATCGGAGAGTTGTATGTATGTTCTGAAGTCGTTAATGTCGAACTAACTTCCTTGTCCAGCTAAATTTTGTTGAGCATGAGTGCAAATAGTTCCACGGGCCTCGGATGTTATGAGCAGCTGCGCTATGCGAAGGCAATGTGTGTTTGTGGTGTGGCTGCATTCAGGTCGTGTGCTCCATTTTTATTTTTTTTATCCATTATCAATCAATCAATACTATTGAACATTCTCAAGCCTTCGAACTTTGAGTCCCTAAATTCCCTGATTTTGTAAAGTAAAAAAACAGCAAACATAGACATACGTTCCTTTCTGTCTCACTCTAACGCTTGGAGCATAATCAGAATAAAAAAAAAAACCAACTGCAAGTTTAATGTGCAGTACCAAATTTGATTTCATACCAGTTTGTGCCGCTAGTGTTTGGGGCTTTTGAAGGGTGAGTTAGCATCTTTAGGGTTCCTAAAGTTTTTTTTTTTTTTTATGGGCAAAAGAAATTTTATAGTATATCACAAAGATACAATATAAAACCAATACAATAAGAAAAGAAATGCATTGAGAAAGCTTCGAAGAGTAAATCAAGACTCTCCTAGTGCTGCAGCTCGCTAAATCTAAACCTATCCTTGCCTCTCGATTTTTTTGAAAAACAGAAATAATAAAACAGATAAAGATAGCTGTCAAGATGCCAACTAAGATAAAAAAAAAACACTATTAAGGAATATTGTCCCGCATTGCTTAGGAGTGGAATGGGTGATCACTTAATATATGTTGGGACCTCTCCACTGATCGTCAATTGGTTTTGAGATGGATATAGAGTTTCCACATGTTATCAGAGCGGGGCTAACTCCACTCCACATTTAAAAAAAAATAAAATGACAATCCACACCCCACGATGACAGACTAGCAAAAAAAAAAAAGGTTGCACGATGATAGGACTTAAAAAGTGGTCACACGTGACAGACCTCAAATGCGAATGCACGTGAGGGGGGATGTTAAGGAATATTGTCTCACATTAAATAGGAGTGGAATGAGTGATTACTTAATATATATATATATATACAATCCCGATCTAGTAAGGACTGCCTTATTTTAATTAAATGCGGACCTACCATTTTCCGATCGAATTTTGATGATCCGAACCGTTCAATGTGTTTAAAACGCATTTTTAGGGGTACGCGCGAGGAATCACAAAAAAATGACCGGGAATGGCTTCATCCGAGCACTTTTTCATAAAATACTGGGACATTTCCACTCATCGTCAATTGGTTTTGAGATGGATATACAGTTTCCACAAACACCTCTGAAAATAAATAAATAAATAACACTCTTGAAAAGTCCAAAAAGCCGTTGTTGAACCACCCTTGAAACACGTGTCAGCTTCAGTCTCACCGAAGTCATCTGTAAGGTAGAGAACCACACCATGCCACCGCCGACATTGGTAAGGTAGAGAACCACTCCATGCCACCGCCACAACCCGCCATCCTCATTGATTTGGAGAGGATCACGTCATGCCACGGCCGCAACCCTAAAACCCTTTCTCGATGACTATGACTATCAAGAAAGCATATACTCCCTCCGTCCCATTTTGTTTGTCAATTTTTGATAACCATGTCAGTTTTCGATCACTTATATATTTTAATATTGATCTTCAAATATATGCAATATGGATCTTGTTTGATAGTTCACAATTAATTCTATTATACAAAGTTTTTTAAACCGTGAAAAGCATTATAGATTGAAAAATATAAGCAATTTAAGGCGTAACAGAAAATGGAATAATTGACAAACAAATTGGGAGGGATGGAGTAATTAAAATAAGCATGTCGCAAGATGGATAAATGCCAAGTGAGGGTGAGATTGTTGAAGATATTGTGGAGCTTTACTCCTTCCAAATAAGTACCATGTACTATATGATCCATGATGAACTTGACTTGATTTAACCTGGAAAAGTAGGGGATTTCCTAGAGTGATGCACATGCAGAAAATGACAGTTCTACTGATACTATGATACTAATTGTTTCCCGCCCAGGCAAGTATAGTTCAGTGGCGGATTCAGTTTCGGTGGCCAAGTTTTTCAAATCATCTTGTCAAGATAAAAGGAATTTTTTTCCTTCTTGCAAATCATGAAAGGAAAATGCTATTTCTGCCAGAAAATTCCTACTGAAAAATGCACCAGATCGAGGTGTGTACGCTGACATGGTAGAAAACGTGGCTGAGGAGGGGCATGGACAAAGGACAATAACATCCTTTCCCATTTCTTCCTTGTCTTCTCCGGTTCTCCACCATGACCAGCAATTCAATATTCCACTTCCTCGGCGTTGTTCAATATCGTAGCTGATCAACCCATCAAAAAAATACTTAACATGTCCTCTTCATTGTGAATGCAAGCTAGTAATTTCAACGTAAAAAAAGACCGAACGACCATAGAAACACCAAAATGACATTCCCTGTCAGAAGTTGATTTTGACTTGCAACTACAATATATATGCCCTGTTTCCGTGAATGTTCGTCGACCCTGCCTCCAGAGAAGCCATCAATCCAAAATACCGTCATTGTCTCTGCCATCATTCTGATTGGTTTCTCTGCATCGCTTGTATTTCTTTTATGGCATCAAATCGAGTTTCATCCAAGTCTGAAATTTGGCATATTTTTATGGCATAAACTTTGAATTTCGTTTAAGGTGTAGAATTTCTTGCATATAGACAATTAATCCTACATAAATCTAAAATCTCATTGGATTTTGTTGGTTCATATGTAGATTAATAGACCGGCGAAGCAATAGAAAACATATAAAAAAATCAGTGCTGTTTTGCCAAGTGAGAATCATATGAACATAAGGAAATAAAATCAGGTTTAATTCTCCGTTGCCGAAACTTTTGCACTGGAAATTCTTTTATGCGATGTATTGTTGGGCCCGGAGTGCCCCCATGGATTTGGTTACACGATGCCACTCCCTGCGGCCGCTCTAAAAACAGACTTGCGGGTGCGATGTCGAATGCCATAAAAGACTTAATTGAAACCCTTCCTACCACC